>JACXVL010000278.1:68373-88034 GCA_014898675.1 Athelia sp. TMB | reverse complement strand
TACATCGGTTTGTATGACTTATCGGGGGTATGTTGGCTCTGGAGAGGGATCATATGGAGCTCGGGATGGGAACTGGCGATCAGAAGATTCACTTGGGACTCAGACAGTGTCTATGCCAACTCGTACGGAATACCGTTCAGAAAACCACGGCATATCCACACGCAAGCCAACCACGAGTATACAGAGAAGGCGCTGGAGGGACGCCGCAAAGAAATCTTGCTCTTCCTCCATGTCGAGGATGATGTGCATGCGCGCGACTTGTTGAAGTATCCAGAGATGTGCCGCGCGATACAGGTGCTGGTACTATCATCGAAAGGGGGCCCAGAGATATGTATGAAGTGGTTAGGATGGCTGGCCTCCCACCGACATGACCGGCTACGCACTGTCATAATCGAGCCGATCGAGGATAAGTACGTCGAAAGCCAATGGTCGGACGCGATATTCGAGCACCACTTCCGCGCGCCCTGTATGAGCTCGATCTACCTCCAGAGGAAAGTCACGAGAGGATTTTCACTCGCGGGACTCCAAAATTTGTCCCTGGCGGTCATAGAGAAATGTACGCTATTGACGCAGACAGATTATCACAGGTTAGCGCGGGGTCTACTCAAAATTGAACGCTGTTAATGGAGGTGAATCACTGCAGATTCGCGCGCGCGTTGACAGGTTCGGTCATAGAACATTTGGAAATAACATTCGATCGCGAAGATCGGGCGATGGCGGATTCAGAGGCAACCTTCCAACCGTTTGGGGGGGAAGGGGTAACCACGGAGCTGCCATGCCTGCGCTATCTATCCATTTCAGATATTCATGCCAGGCACGCGATGACAATACTGCGAGTGTTCCAGGCAAGGATACTAGAACGGGTGCAATTATCGGTAACGACGACACTCAGCCGTTGGGAAGAGAACGAACAAATAGGCAGTACCAACACAGACTACCCCAAAAGCGCACCTGCGAGACATCAGGACCAAGATTTCCTGTTGCAAGTGCACAGTCTCGAAGTACACATCTGCCATGCTCCAACAACCACAGCTACATGTCGATCAGACGTGCGTCGCGACAAGATTGTCAATATCATGCGGAAGATAGCATCGCATTTCCCAGGAGTGAAGAAGTTGCAGTGGGAAGCGGGTCTTCACTGCGTCGGAACATTACTGTCGGCCCACGAGAGGCCATGGCCGTTGCTTGAAGAACTATGGCTTTGGGAATCGGTGAAAGATACAGATATCGCGGCGGAAGAAATAACGTCAGCGATGCACTACGACGCTAGCCAGCCAATCACACCTGATGACGAAGGAGAATGGATAACTTTGCGCGCAAACTTTTGCACAGCACCACAAATATTGGGCATTATGCAAAAAAGAGCTCACGACCATCCAGGGGCTGCGAGTATACGGCGTATATTCGTAGATGAAAACATGTGGTCGAGGGGGACAACAGGAGGAAGGACGGACGACGTAGCACTGGAGATGTTGCGTCCTCAGCACATATCGAGGAGCCGACCATCTTTCACTAGCGGAAGATTGCCGCAAGACTTTTCACGAGTGCGGGATCCAACGGAAAGGCGCCAAGGCGCGTGCAGGAATGGAGAGTTGGAATATCCAAGACGATGGGTTGAAATTGTAGCAGCGTAGAAGGCAAGATGGTAGGGACTCGAACAGCACGTACGAAAATAGTATGAGCTGTAAGCATTGGGCGCACTAGAATACATAAATTTAAGCAGACGTCTGGTAGTGGAAATGAGTCATGAGCACGCGCAGGAAGGCAAAGGGGAGAATTTCAGAGTAAGGTATACCAAGAAAATAGAGGGCGAATGCGAAACAAGTATGAGCGTGAGGTCCGAAAAGCATGGGTACATGTAATGACGATGAAGAGAGTGGAGCTCTCTTCCAGCCGCTAAAGTAGATAGTGCGCGGACAGATTTAGGATGAAAAGCAAGGAGAGGGTGAAGGGCATAGGAAAATACGCGTTGAGTGTAAGAGAATGGACAGGAAACGACCACATTTAGACAAATCAAGGGGCAGAAAAAAAACAAAGATGCGGTTATGGCGCAGATACAAAATAAGAAATAAAAGATGGTGCAATATCAAAGATAAAATATGGGGCGTGGGAGCCAAAAGATAGGGGGCACACGAGCGCTTAATGCGCAACGCAGGCAGGGTATAAAAATTGCAGAAAAACATCCGAAAGAACAAACTCATCACCCTATAAATAGGGGACTCGTAAATAACCGAATATTGCATCCGAAACGCGTCGCCCATGCAAACATGCAGGCAAAGTTGCATCGATCTCGAGAGCTAGACTACGAGTTTGAACATTCTAAGTACATGAAAGTAGATGTATGACAGTGTAAAAGTAGTTTGTGTATATAAATCGAGATTAATACTTTGTATGACCTCCTTTAGCTTGTATTAAGTCTTGCACCCTCTTTTGCATACTCCGAACATACTTATCGATGTCGTGCTCTGAAATCTCATCCCAAGCCTCTCGAACAGCCTCCTCCAGCTCCTCCTGAGTAGTGGGGGTCCGTGGACGCGCGCGAACCTTCTCCTTGAGCACATGCCATACATTCTCGATGGGGCTCATGTCGGGGGATGCTGCAGGATGAAGGAACCTGTCGATGAGATGATCCCGAAGCCATTTCTGTGTCACTCCGGCACGATGAGAACCTGCCCCGTCCTGCTGAAAAGCTACCAGACCCCGTTCCTCGGACATTTCTTGGTGGAACTCGAGCAGAAGCGGCTCGAGTACCTGTTCGCGATATCGAACAGCAGTCATGCCCCCGCCTGGGCCCCCAGGGTACCTCAAAACCGTCATCGGGCCCTTCCTACCCTTCATGATACATCCCCATATCATTACCCTGAATGACGACTGTTTAAACTTTTCCACTACGCATTCGTCGTTGTAGATTTCATCAGCCCGGCGAGTCACGAAAATCTGCCCAGCATTGTCCCCCACCACAATGTATGCTTCATCCGACCAGATGACCCTCGACCACTCCACATCGGTCCAATTCGCATGCTCCAGTGCCCATTCAAGTCTTCTAGCCCGATGCACCGCAGTAAGATAGAAAACTGTACGGGCTTTCCTTCGATGGTACCCAGCTTGAGCCAAAATCCGCCTGACAGAAGATGCTGAGATCGGCGGGTTGAATAGCTTGCCAATCTCTCGAAATGGCATCCGTCGGGCTCTTAGAGCCAGGTAGCAGACTCTCCGTTCGGCGCGAGGTGAGATGGACTTCGGACGGCCAGCACCAGTGCGATGATGTGTGGTCCCAGTTTCTTTATATTTATGGAAAAGATCATGGGCGGTTGTTGGCTTGATTCCATACATTTTGGCTGCTGCTGCGACTGGTTTCCCAGCTAAGACAGTCCCAATAAAACGATTTTTGCGCGGTGAATCGAGTACAGTACGTCTAGGCATCGAGGTAGAGGGTAACAAAGTGATCAACGTGCAAAACGCGTTGACCACCGGATGCAATATTCGGTTATTTTTGGTAATAGCAAGTATATTATATTAACAGCGGGGCAATACATGCAGATTAGAGCTCACTGGATGATCGGAGTAACATTCCAGAGTGTACGTTATTTTCCTCCCAGGAGAGAAAGAGACTCCATTTGAGTGCTGTGGGGGTTCGGCAGCGCTATCACAGCGGGCTTGTGTGAGCATCATCCTTACTGCGGGCCGGAACAGAGCAACTCGGCGAGCAGTTGTATGCAGTTGTGTTTTCCCGCAATATCCAGGAACGCAGGGCGTTCAAGCCCTCAATGTCGCCTTCGTGGGCCTCTTCCTGTAGGTTGCAGTGAGGCCGATACCGGGGGTTTGAAGTGTGCATTGAATGAGTCTAGAACCAGCTTTGGGGGGTTGAAAACTTATCAAGGTGGTTCAAAAGATAGTTTAGTATTTGGTCTGAAAGTGATGATAATTTACGGATGAAGCAACAGAATCATGTGCGCAATGCTGCGACCGAAAGTCATGATCAGGGACGGGAGCAGACGCGGGTATTTCAATGAGAACATACAAGGTTACGCAGTCTGATCCATCGTTTTGTAGAGTTCCCTCATCCGTTTGTTATCGAACAGCGTCTCCTCACCCCACCTGCCTTTCGCCAGCTCAACCGCAAACTTGCCCATCTGGTCTACAGGGGTATATAGTCCCGGCGCCAACGTCTTCAGCAGAGGTCCAAGCACCGTGTCTGCCGCGCGCGCACTGGCACCTCGTGTATGTTGCCGGAAGGGGGCATGGGAAGGGAAGAAATAGCTAGGACGCATGATGGATGCGGATATGCCTGAGGAAGCTGGCAGGGAAGTCAGCATCTTCTCGGTGCGGCCCTGCATGGATTAGGTGAGCACCGGCCAGTGACGAGGCCAGGAAGTGGACGTACCTTGACGCGGCCAAACATCTGCCTCGTTTTCGTCTCATCCTGGTTCGCGCCTTCCCCCGATACGAACACGAACCGGAAAGGATCCTCTGCCGTTTTCTTCGTCGCCACTCCGCCCTCCTGCAGGGCGTCGACCGCGTGCGCGACGTACCCGTACGTGAACTTTATGTATTCTTCCTCGCTCACGCCCACGGCGGAGCGACCCAGCGCCCAGATGCATGCATCGTGCTCCGCCAGACGCGACGAGAGATCCGCGGGATATTTGAGGAAGTCGGAGACGACTTCGACATCCACAGATGGGCGCTCGGACGCTGTGGGACGAGGTATCCAGTCGGGGAGGGCCCGGCGCGCGAGGACGGTGATGTGCGTGACTGCAGGGTCGGCGAGCGCAGCGAGATACATCTGACTACCAGCTGTTTCGATGCCACATCAATATACACACGTCGTTGTGACATTCGAGGGAAGACTGACCTGCGCCAGTGACTCCAGTCATAATGAGCTTCATGTTTGCGAAAAGGGTTGGTGGTGAAGGGCAATTGCAAGAGAGTCATCGTCTCATGTAGTCAATTTATAGAAACCAACGTTGACTGGATCTAACTTGAGTTAACACCCATGACGCATGATGCACGAGCCCTCGATACCCACGAAGCTTGTTCGGCGCAAAGTCAGCGTCGTTGGCCAATGGTCATACGCAAGTTGTTGCCGGAAAGGCCGACGCGTCTGCGAGCGCATCAGCAGCTCGCAGCCCTATCGCCGGGCCTTGCCGAAGCTTGAGAGTGGGACAACTTGGAGACGTCGACGATTTGCAACGCTCCTTCATTCCTATGTAGGCCTTCGAATTCATCCCTACTTGCAAGTGATTCCTGTCCATGGGAATCCGTCGAAGTCCAGCAAGCCTTGGATCATGACACTGAGCCCTCGAGCTCATGCTGCACGCAACCCATATGCCTACGTACCCATGCAAGAAACTGAATTTTCGGGCACTGAATTTTCCAAACTTCCTTCAATCAAAGAGTGTTCTCTGCATTATTCCCGCCTCTTGCTCCTAGCTAGCATCTAATAAGCGGTCCCAACGCGCCATTCCTGCTTAGTTCGGTTGTCAGCACCGCAATCTTCCTCATTTCTCTAGCATGCATCTGCACACTGGTTCGATTTAGGTTGTACTGCTCAAAATCTTCGTTGTGGCCGTGACTAGGACTATGAGCTGAACTCTTACAGCAGCACGAATCCACGGTACCGCTGGTACGTCTATAGCATTGTATAACGTTGGCTGATCTTGGGCTCGAAAGATGGCTGCTCTATTCAGAGGAATATCTGGTGCAGAGTGCTTCTGACAGGCTGAACCTAGAGTGCAGTTAGAGGCATCGAATTCGCGACAATTCGACGAATCCGCTGGCTCCACCGGCGGCCAACCTATAAATCACTTGCACCTAACTCCGAAACACGATCCGCTTCGTTCAAAAGTGCACCTAGGACAAGACACGTCTCTCCAGCCGAGGAGAAAATGACATACGATGCTTCTAAGGCCCCGTTACTTCAACAGTCAGTTTGTAGCACAGAACTATATTTGCATGCGCGAAAGCGCTGACTCGGAGACGATATCAATGCCGAACTCGTGCAAGGAGAAATGAGCCAACCCATGACCCACTCTCAGTTCCACAAAGGAAATCGCCAATGTGTGCCCACAAGATGCTCCCATCTGATTTCGATTTAGCTGAGGGCTTTTCAGAACACATGGAAGAAGACGAGGACACAGCGCGTTCTATACCTCCCTGGGTCGAGCTTGAGTATGCAGTGAGTCCGACCCGATCTATATCTAACATGACACCGTTCTTACGATAGTGCCTTCTTTTCAAGTAGCATATGCGAATTCTTGCAGGACCTGGATCCCATATCTACTCCACCCATCTTTCCAAGTCATCGGGCGAATCGTTGAGCAAAATCTTCTCCGCGTCCAACGCAGACAACCTTGCTGAGGCATCTTGCCACGAAATCGGAGTGCTAGACCGCATGAAGCAGTTATCAATCCCCCTCGAGAAAGTTTGCCTACTTGACCCAAAGGCAAAAGAGGTCCTATCTCCCCAAGATGGCGACGGCGCGTTCGAATGGTTTATATACTGTGTACATTCCAATTTTTCCTTGACAAGGCCTCAGCATATGTATTCAGACTCGCAGGGTATCCTCGGCGATGATCCTCTTCGTGATAGGACCTCGGAGCTGCGGGCCTTGGGCTTCCCCACCCGCCACCTCGGACCTGTTCAGATGACAATTGACACGGCTCTCGGGGTATCAAAGATTGTGGTTGCAGACAAGAGTACGTACCTTTGCCCTGCGCAATTGGACTTACTGTTTCTGAGAAAATTCCGAGCAGTTAAACTGGACGCGATCCCCTACATCGTGGGCTTCTCGGGTATACTGCGTGCGTCCAGCTGATATACAACAATTATACAATCCGCTTCAGCGCGAGGAAAGCGTCGGGATGCCCTTTAGTTAAATCGGGTTCCAGCCTTTCTGAGATACGTGCGCTGACATGGGCTTCAATCAGGGTACATGAAAGAGAAAAAAGAGCCGCGGCATTCCCCAGGAATGCGAGAGCTCCTGCGCGAGGACCTGAACAAGAGTTTCGAATTTTGAAGGTAGATTGCTGTTGCCGCATGTTTGGGGCCGGCTCATATGTCACGGACACACTACAGGTTTAATCTATGTCTCATTCTTCTTGAAATAATGGGATGCACGATTGTCGTGAAATAACGTACTTCAGTATGAGCGTGAAAAGTTATGACAAATGATATTACGATATCTAATCGAGATTCTGATTCGAGGGTTAAGCCGTCGCGTGCATGATGAAAATCAATCTTGTAAACGCAATCGAAAGGCGACACCCGTTCCGCGTACATGCACAGAACTCGCCATCATCTGCCCTAACCCACCATCTAGTGTGGGGTTTATAACCCTTGTGTAATTTACAAGGGGGTTTTATACATGTATTTTACCGTAAATTACACGGGGGGGTCAGTGACCTTGGTATATAACTCGGTAAAAAACCTAAAGCGGAATGACAGCTGTCAATCACAATCACAATATTAATCTTGAATCCATACGGTCTCGACGACGACAAAACTGAGGATGAGGACGGAGAGACGCCCACGATCATTCGAGACGCAAACGCTACACGTCTCGACATCGAGTCCCTTGTAGACCTCGGCAACAGGGCTCTCATAGCTCGATACCAGGGATTCAAGGACATCGGTGCAGTTAACACCAGCACAGCAGCTCCAGTGGCCGGAACGTCGACACAATCTCCAACGCCGTGGGTGGATACATCAAAATCGTGGGTCCCGCTTTCGTTTTGAGCTGGCGGCTCGGCCTACTTTGCCTATACAGCTTTTTTTACACGAAATAGGTTTTTTACAAGGGTTTTTTACATGTAAAATACAGGTATAATACGCGATGTAAAATACTTTCGTTACATACCGAAAGTATCATACTCAAACCCCCAAATTTTTCGCCGTATGATACACGCCGAATTAATTATAAACCCCGCACTACCACCATCCCAACTCCCATGTCAAACCTGATGTGATGAACTTGGCATCACGATGATGCGCCCATCCTGCGGTTAAATTGGATTGAACACATTCTCTCCAGTTTTGGCATCCCACACCCGAAAATTTGCGTTATCCGATGCGGAGGCGATGCGGCGGCCGTCCGGTGAGTAGGCGACTGCGCGTGGTATATAAGACCTCGCATTTCCCCCGTCCCAAGGTCCGACAGCCGTTTCTCCAGTCCTTGCATCCCACACCTGAATCTTCAATCGACGCATGCCACTATTGGTGTTGATATAGCACGCTACAATACGCGTGCCGTCTGGGGAATATGCCACAGGGCAGAGCCTGCAGCTTAGTTGGATTGGGGTAAAGGCCAGCTCGCCCGTGCAAAGATTTCTGACGCGGAGTTTACTGTCATCGAAAGTTACAGAGGCAATATGTTGGCCATCGGGAGAATATGCGAGTATGGTTCCTTCGACGGCGACACCAGATACGAGCTTCGGGAAGAGTGCAGAGACTGCCTCGCCAGTCTCTACATTCCAAAGCCGGATGTTTCCGTCGCGGCAGCCAGATGCAATGGTTTTTTTGTCTGGCAGAAATTTCACTGACCAGACCTGGTCTGGATGCTGGAGTGGCTCCGATATCGCTTTCCCAGTTTGCGCATCCCACAGCAACATTTTATAGTCGTCAGAGCCGGAGGCGATGAATCGTCCGTCTTGCGAGTAATCAGCACAATTGACCGTGTCACGATGCCCTCTGAATGGCTCAGAAACTGCCTCGCAAGTTTCCGCATTCCACAGCCGTATCGTGTGGTCGTAGGAAGTAGAGGCAATGAACCTTCCATCCGGCGAAAAGGTTACTGAAGTGATTTTGGCCGTGTGCCCATTGACTTGTACAGCCATCAACTCGAAGGCTCTCGCATCCCACACCGATAGCGATCCATGTCGAGATCCAGATGCGATTCTTTCGCCATTTAGCGAGTACGCCACGGCTCGGATGCAAGGAGATTCTTCAACAGCCAACCTGAACAATGGTTCATTGAATTTCCGACTGCTCATCTCCTTCTTCAAGTCCTCTGTGATACATTATTAGCTATTCACTGTGACTGCAGCTTTGGTTTCTTACCGCATCCGCAAAACGCTGCAACACAGCCAAGCAGAGATGTCCGAAACTTGGGTAGTTCGGGAAATCCTGTCAAGGAAAAATGCGCCACTTTCGTCACAAAGCAGCGCGGGAAGTCAGAATTCACGATCTTCGCCCGAAGCAGGTCTGCATAGTATTGTTCAGTCAAAAGCAGTCGGTCTGTATTCCGTCCTAAAGTCTTACCGTACGAGACAAGTTCTGCGACAGTGGCAAACAGCGAGCATTGCAACGTAATATCTCCTTCTCGCAGCATACCAACAAGTGGAATGATGAACGAACTATCCGCCATCGATGTTTGAACATCACCTGGTCTTCAAGTTGAGATCCATAATGCCGCCTCTCAGAAATGAGAGCCACATACCGTACTTGCTAAATTCGAGTAGAGCATCGAGTGCGAGTGTGCGAGTATGTGCTGATTCATGGCAGAGCATCTCCAAGAAATTCGAGACTAAACCACCTGTGATTAGTTTCTGTCGACAGATGTCTAGGTCGAAGGTCAGAGCATGATCTGCATCGGCGTCCGAACACCCGACTCTTACCATTCTCCGAGGCCGCTTTTATACACTGATACCAGGGCCCCCAGAGGTAGTGGCTATCATCATCAATAACAGGAGCAATCATGTCCAAGTTAAACATAGGCAGGATGGAGCTGATAACGAACTCCCTTGCATCTTCGTCTGCGTGTGTTGTGAGATACTAGGTTACTGCAAGGTACTAAAGTTTACAACGAAAAAAATCACCTTGTTCAACAAACTGCTTCATCAAGTCAGATGTGACACGCCCGAATTGTGTGCTCCCGGTAGATTCTAAAAAGGTCTTGGCCGCTATTGAAGGGACCTTGCAATCAACCATAATATTTCGCACGGGCTCTGAGAGAGCATGGTCAGCAAGGGTTTGCTAATTATAACTTGTTCTTCACCACCAAGACCTGCCAGTGATTTGGCTATATCTAAAGCTAAAAGTTTTCGTCTTGGATCCGAGTGCCCGAGGGAGCGAATGACATGATCGACTGCATGGGCATCCAACAGCGGCTCGAGAAATTGGGCTATGGGAATACAGTCTTGAATAAAACCACGCAACCCTACAATTCAGTGGAACACACTTACTGTACTCTGCCATCGCGATGATTGCGCTTGAAGAACAAGCTGCCAAACCAAGATCGGAGTCTTTGGCACTTGAAAATTTGAGGAGCTTGGAGACCACGTCAGCTTCAATCAATCTTGACCTCGTGTTGCCTTTGTGAACATTGAATTTTTTGGATTCAATCGGACAAGAGAAAAAATATACCATATTGCATCATCTTCAGAAAAGCTTGTAAGGTGAGATCGCGGCAGCTCTGACAGTCACGATCGAGCACTTTAAGGAGCTGGGTAATAATCTCCTGCGTAAGCAGTCTTTCTCTGGTATTGCCTAATCCAATTGTTGATCAATAGTCAGCAGCTATTTATAGAGTGAATGGGCAAACTGGCAGATACGATCTCGATGATAGCTTTGACAGAGGTTTCCCGCACAGCTATCATTTTATCGTACAGGAGAGGTAGAAGGACGTCCATAACATCTGTGTCGAGAAGTTGTAGACGGGATTCCTCTTAGCGTGAATGAGATACAATCGCTCGATCATGAACAGCCAGTTTGGGTACTTACCAGACCTCAGCATAATAGTAATAGCCTCCGCCGCCAACAGTTGATTGCTCCAGCTCGTTTCGACCAGGGTATCAACCACATGTGCAATCATATCGCTTTCAAGAAGCTTGTGCCGGAGATGATCTGAGGTGTGTTAAACTAGTTGATTGCATAAGAGCGCCGCCACCCGCACCTATTGCTATCATCATAATAGCAGATCGGACAAACACCTCACGTACATCGCCATCCTTGTCACGATGAACTTGAAGGAACGATGTGATGATGTTAGCCGTCAGCATAGTTGTTCTCGCGTTATCTGTCACGATGTGGCACATAAAATGACTGATTACCATAGAGAGCATAATGGGGAGCTAACCGTGAAGGACCATCTTAGTGAACATTTTCAAAGACGAAATCTTGACATCTGTACTGTGATGTGACAAATATACCACCAGTACACCTAGAATGTTGTTCGCAAATAGCTGCGCTCGCGCATCCTCTGAGCAATCGTGGTTCAGCCATGTTTACACCCAAATTTCGTCAAGAGCTTACCGTGGGCCAAAAGGGAGTCCATAACTTTCATAGCCGAGTTTGATGCATAAAATTGTTCATCTTGGAACAAGTCCAGAATCTGGAGGATTGTCTGCTGGTCGAGGAGGTACACCCGAATATCGGCTAATGACCATTTAGCAGTGACAGCCAGCGTAATCACAGAGACGTACGATCGCATCAGCAAAACCTGTTTTGGGTTCCCAGTAGCAGCGAAAATGGCCAGCAACCCACAGTGCCACAGCGAGCCACAGCACTGTCACAGCTCCCGACAGCAGGTCACAGATCCTGACAGCGCTGGACAGACTCACCGATGTCTGTCGCAGTGCTGTATAAATTCAATGGTGTCTGTAACATTCTGTGACAATGCTATAGAGTTGTACTGCTGTTTGTATAATGCTTGTCCAGAGTGCCTCTAAGGCGATCAGTAAGTTCTCTGACAGCCGGCCCTGAACTTTGCGGAACGATACGGGCACAACGCTCATGGCGTGACATGCACCTTCTTCTTACCACCACCGCCTCCACTCTCTCGCACTACCTCTACTTGCTTCCCTCTCACGATCCATGGTCATTGATACCATCTACTCTGTTGTCTTCTAGCTCACGCAGGCATCAATTTAGGTCTCCCGGGCGAGCTGTGATACACATTAGGTAAGAGTGTCATGTTGAATGTCCCCCTCCATGTTCAAATGATATGTCGAGCACGGGACAGACTGTTGGATCGACCCAGTGCTTTCAAGGCTACATAGGATCAACACGAGAGCACCATCGAAGATCAGTAAATGGTATGTTTAGTCGCTCTACTTGCTTAATATACTTGGCTCACCTGTTTTGACAGGTTGGCCCCGCGGTGACACTCGTGATGGGACGGCCGGAGGGCCACTGTTGGCGGGTTTGTCTCGAGACTCGGAGCACAATGCGACACGTCAGGGATCAGGATTGGAGGTACGTCCCAACAGCCAGTCGAGACATCCAGTATGCGTTGAGACTGATGATGGCCATGTCCGGGTCTATCAGGAAAGCTCGACACGATAAACACTATCAAGTCTCGGCTAGTGCTTAGGTACGTTGTTCACTCTCCCTCGTCTACCTCCAATACTAATCACTTACAATGTCAGATTGCTCAGGAAGTCCGATTACATGAGACACTACAGCTAAAGTTACATAGTATTACTTGTATTCTCATATGCAATGAAATAATGATTCACAACTCTTAATTTGTGTGATACGAAGAAACTAGTAGTATAATCAATAAATAATGCTATTAGCTGACTATTTTCTGCATGGCTGGACAGTACTGGGACAGCTGCCAGGGTGCACTGGAGAGTGCTGTGAAAGTGCTGTCGCAGCTGTCGCGTACACTGGACAGCACTAAACAAAGGGGTACCTAGCTGTGGGCACTGGGATGCTGGGAGTCGCTGGACAGCACTGCCACAGGCTGGGTAGCACGACCAGCTTCTGCTGATGCGTGTAGTACCCCAGTAACAGCACTCGCCGATTCCTCACGTATATGCTGGTGCCCATGTTTGCAAAGCTTCAGCAATGGGCTCACGAGCTGAAGATTGAATAGCTGCGAATGCATATGCTCTGGAAGCGATCAGTATTTACTGAATTGGAAAATAGGTATTAACAACCTTCATGCATCAGCGCGACCACACAATCGATAGCTTCTGTCTGGACAAAAACATCTGGATCATCGAGGAGCTTTACCATATAGTGGAGGGCATTCAGATCCAGCTCCATAACCGTCAAGCATTGCGCCACTATGTAGTATGAGCCACATAGCCTATCGGAAATCACACCGAAGGTTCATACCATTCTGGAATAACGACTTCATTGTCCTGGCAGAGAGCAAACGTAGCTGACGGTCTTTGTGTCGCAATCGTTCCAAAAGGTTTCGGGCGATGAAAATCTTGTTCGGTCCGGATTGCACAGCATCTACGAGCGAGCTTCGGATCAGCATCAATAACTTCCATCAAGTCTTTCAACGCACTGCTGCTCATAATTGCTATCAAACCTTGTACAGCTGATTCCTGCACATTTTGATTTGTGTCCTCGAAAAGTTTCAGAATAGAAATAACCATCTTCTCTCCGAGCAGGGGGGAAGGTACAATTCCTTATACAATTAGTCAGTAAACACCGTTCAAAGCCTGCACGCCTCACCACACCGAATAGGGCCATTGAGCCAGCAACGTCAACATCACTTTGAAGTGTTCCCCATCTCTCATCGGTCGATGATGCCACCATCTGAGATGTGGCACCAATCCCGATTGGATGCTCTCGAGCATTCTCTGGGGTATTGTTCATGTGAACAATAGCTAGGAGAGAGGTTTTGAACAACTTGCCAAGTTGGATCATTTTGACTAATATCTTGATAGCGGAAAGGCGTACATCCGGCTCCACAACCTCTAAGAGCTTCATGATCCGCTCGATATGTTCATCACTGAGAAAGCCATTGTGCACATTCTCTGTGGTTTGCTGAGCTCAGTGTTACTTGAACGATCTTGAGTCTTCCAGAGCTCACCGTAGCTCAGCAGTTCGCGGATAGCACCGAAAACACCCTGTCTGATGTCCCAGTTACCGTCATCTAAAAGATTGAGAAGTTTATCTGTGACTTTGCTATCAAGGAGCTTTGCTCGTAAGGCTTCTACTACCAGTTGAGTACAGAGAAATATGCACTGTAATATCACACACCTGAGCGGGACATAGACAAAATCGCATCAATTGCAGATTGTCGAGCGGGAAGCTCTTCGTCTTCATCTCCTAAAAGAACAAGAACTCGTGTGATAACACTTGATACAAAGTCGTGTCCATTTGTCTCATCTAAGTGCATGCATGTCAAATTAAGTGAGTTCATAGGGTAAATGCCCTTACTATATTGCACCAGGGCGGGAATGATTCCAATGGGAGATGACATCTTGAGGGACTCTGCCTCGGAGGCGATAGCACGCAAGGCTGCCTGGTGCTTGGCTTTCAGTGTCGCGAGTAATGAGTATTGCAGTGAGATGGACTGAGACATATGGAGTAGTCAATCCAACACACCTGATGTCATCATCGCCACGATGAGATCATCAGCCACACATCGAACTGTCAGGTCATTGTCTTGGAGGAGAGCTATAATGCAACGTGTGGCCTGAATGAATTCCTCATGGTGAATGCACTCTGGTCACAAGAGAGTACCTGTAAGGCAGGTTTCTTCGAGTTGATGATATCTCGTACCTTTTTGGATAAGTATATCAAGCAGGTGGACTGAGGCTTGTCGAACACTTGGTGAGCGTCCATCATAGCAACATTGGATAACTTTAGCCACAAGGCCGAGCTCGATAAATTCCTGCAAGACATTCCCTAGTGTATATTGAGTGCATTTGAAATATGCTTAAGCCAGGTAGCGAACCGAATGGTATCATTGCAGTGATTGCCGTCAGCGATGAATGCTGCACACTATGATCCTCATCGTCGAAAATATGCAGGGTTTGAACTAGTAAGTTTGCTTGGAACTGCTTGCAAGCGGGGTAATCTGCGGGAACACTATTAACGAAGGAAGGCAACAAAAATACCAATTTACTGACCAATCTGCAAAAATTTACTGATTGCATTCATTGCCGATTGCCGAACCAACCAAGACCCATCGTCGAACATGCCAAGAAGACGAAGTATAATATTGTGCTTGAGAAGTTCGACCCGAGCGTTGTCTTCAAAAAAGTGTGAAAAGAGGTGTTAATATAGTTTTTGCGGGACGCACATAGGTGTAACATGCTCGAAATCCTTTGAATGGATACCCATCGATTGTCTTCACTATCAAGACCAGCAAGAGCCTGAGAGACATGCTCGAATTCCGGTTCCTTTGGGAGAGGCATAACTACTATATCATTGTGTTGATTAGTGGATTGAACCCTGAACTTATGGATAGACAAACCTTTCTCTGCTTTCACCCGGGGATGCCCCGTGTTTCGAGCAACTACCAAATTTTTCAACTGGGAATCTAATCCATTACCGAGACGTGAGTACGAGTGCAGAATACCATTGTCCTGGTCTCACTGTGTAATTCTTGCAACAACCACTTGGTCAGTACATCATTTCTCTCTCGAAGTGCTGCAATTATTTTGCCAAGGTCCAAGCGAAGGGCTTCGGTCAGGTGAAGATCACCTAGCTGATGTGAGCGTGGTGTTACAAGAATCGAGTCAATTGCGCGAACTTACCACAGGATGCGAGTTGCAAGACACACGTTGTCAAATGATGCTGTGTAATCCACTGCCCGTGCGCGGCCAACCTTTCCAACGCTGAGCAAAGTCCTTTGGCTTCCAAGACTCTTCGGCGGCAAGATGCATCTGCCAGATAATAAGTGTGTATGTATTGATGACATTCATTGTGACACACCGCAAGTGAACAGAGTAGAGAGAATCTCTAGCGCACATGTTTGGCTATTCTTCACCTCACCAGAAATCATGTGGCTTATTGTGTCTATCAGTGAGGTTGGAGGGAAAATGGGATATTGGGCGCTCAGATGAGGTAGGCTGGTTTTTATGATTTCTTGAACAGCCGCAATACAGTATTGAAGCATCTCCTGTGTCTCTTTGCTTGTATTGGGGGTAAATCTTGCAGCCATGTTGATCAGTTTTTCAAGGTTTGACTGCTCCGAAGAGCTGTTCGGTGCCTGCAAAACAATCTTGATGAAATTTCGCCTAGGGGTGTGCATAGCCTCATCGTTGAACGTATCAGTCAAGCTTTTACGCAAGCCCAACTTTGATAGCAGCTCGCGTGCGACAGCTATGAACGGTATCAAGTAGAGACCCATTCTCGAGAGCAAATTCACTCACAGCCGCAAAATTTGCTTATGAATTCGACCGCAATATTTGAGTGGTCATCATCATGACCATGCAGCAGTGGCGAGAGAACTTCCAGCAATTCATAGTTTTGTAGCCTGCAATATATGTATGGATATATTAGATATTATAAAAAATGATTGGCAGTTGAGATACCCAGGTATTTTGGCCGCGAAGCTCGTCAGTGCGCTCAGTATCTGAGCGCGAAGTTGTGCATTGTCCTTGAAGCGGTTGCTGCCCAATGCATTGAATACCCTCCGAGGAGCCT
This sequence comes from Athelia sp. TMB, assembly GCA_014898675.1. Lineage (NCBI taxonomy): Eukaryota > Fungi > Basidiomycota > Agaricomycetes > Atheliales > Atheliaceae > Athelia > Athelia sp. TMB. The sequence continues at coordinate 71,699 of JACXVL010000278.1, read as the reverse complement.
CTTTGCTTGCATTGAGAGTGTTGCGCCCATCATCTGTGAAGAACCTATGAGGGACAATGGGTTGACTTGACGATGATAAGCTCTCACCTGACCAGGTTAGGACGCTGAGGTGATGAACCGCGGCAACAACATCTACTTCAGCGATCAGGAGATTTTTGACAACGGCGTCGGCAACAGAAACATTGAATACATCCATCTCCAGTTCTGCCTCCCATCCGTCAGGGAGCTTGTACGTTGACGCCCTGGTGTTCTTGATGGTGGTTTTTGACAAGAGAAGGGACTTCCATTTTGCCTCCGCTTCTGACATTTTCAACTTGGGATATTTGGCGCTTGGCTGATAACCATCGCGGGCGAACGCAACGGATATATGGACTTTCTGTCCATGTTGGATAATGCGACCTTGTCCCCGATGCCAACTGGGCATATAAATTTAGGAAATGATTCTCTGTCAGGACAACGGCAGTGGCTTACCGATATGTAGTGGGGGATGCATTCTTATATGTCAAACGCTTGAATGGAATGTACTCGAACACCTTCCACACTCCTGTGAGACTTTCATGAAGAGCACCCAGCTCCTCCCATTTCCAGATAACACTGTGGAGTGTCATCTTAAGCCCACACGACATAGCCTCATAGCACATCCATAGTAATGGAGCACTACTACGTTGCATGTCGGGATTAGAGACATTGCCTCCACCTCTGCCAAATATAAGTGAGCAACATCTAGAATACCAACGACACTACAGGTTCACGTACATATCAGAGTGGGTACCAGTGAACCACACTTCTTTGACGTGGGGCATGGAAGTAGACTTCATATTGGTTGAGGAATGAGAGTTATCGTCGGAAGCTAGCGGTGCCTCTTTATCTGCTTTGGCAGTCGTTGAGTTGTTTGGGCCAGTCGTGACTGACGGGTCCAACTTGACAGAAGTTCCTGTTCCGTCCCCTTTCGGTCCGTCGCCCCCACGACAATACTCTGGCAGAAATTTGACTCGCCGTTCGTCAAGAGCGAGGGCATGGCGAAAGTGGCATATGTCCTTGGACGAGTCTGTTCCCGGTAGACTCTTGCCTCGCACAATGCCAATAGACGAAACGGTATCCCTAGCAATAATCATAAGCACATCACGCTATACTTGTCGACGAGAGAAGAAATGCTCCTTACCAAACCCCCACAAAATGAACGTGAACGTCTCGCGAAAATGTATCTTTGAATCGTTTGGCCATGCTGTCAACTTTGGTATCGGCATTGGATTCATGGGGCTCCAGGTCACTCTTTGCCGTCGGCGAGGATCCTCCTCGCGCTTTGGGTGGGTCATCACTGCTAGGGTCTGTGTAGACATTGTACGCGCTGCAGCGATTTAGAGATGAAAATAATAAATAAAGATGTTGCTTACAATGCTATTTGCTCTTCGTTTCCTCTGCGTATGAGACCAACCTATGAGGGAATGCAGTTGTCATATCGATGTACGCGACCAGTGCGGAGAAATCTTTACCTTCGATATCATGCCTGCCAGAGCGCGAACTTGATATGCACCCCTCGAGAACCCTTGGACAATCATCAAATATTGTGGCATAAGGACATATGTCTCCTCACCAAAAAGGAAGATGCGATCGCCTGGCATCCAGTTTTCTGAGAGCCAGCGATAGGCCTTGATGACTATTTTCTCAAAATTCCTGCCAAGGGATATGGGTAAGATTCCGTCAAGAGCACAACATCGGTTACTATACCATGCAATCCCAAGATCGATCTTATGGTCTATCACCTGCCTCCAATGCGCGAAAGATCGCCAGGATGGTTTAGCATAGGTGCCTATTCCGCTATTGTAGTAAGTTATTTGAGTTCCATCGTCATCAATTTGGCTGTAGAGCTCGATAACGTTGGTGTTCTAAGCTCGCTTTAAAATTCACATTGCAAGCAACATCGCTCGATACTTGCTGGACACACACCTTTTGTCCAAACTGATTCGACGTTCCGTCAATACAAAGTGCCAGGTTCCTCCCTTTGATGTTCTGATCCAAGCCCTTAGGAATGCAATCGCATTGCACTTCATTGTGTCTGTGCGAAAGGTCAGCAGCAACAAGCGGTACGTTGAGTGCCTGCCAACGACTTGCCCAGTATGAGAGGATGCCCGAGAGTCTGTGGAAGTCATGGGTAGATTAGGCACCTGAGAGTAACCGAAGGTTTCAAGAAGGTGCACCGGTTGACAGTGGGTGTCGGCGAGAGGTACTTAAATGAAACCAGCACCATTGATGCCCTAAAAATCGAAGCGAAACGTGGGCAGAGCATGTCATCTCGTCCCATGCTCCAGATTTCTATCAGGAGGCCGGAGTCCATTCATTAGATACATGTGAAGCGCTGGTAAACATTGGTTGTGGACGCTGGGCGGTGTTTGCGACTGCCTGTCGGAAGATATATCATGGCCTGGCCAGTTTGAGCGCTATTTATTAGGAGCTAGTTCCGTTTATGGAAATTTGGAGTGCGAGTCCTTCTGTTCGTTGATACTGTAGTGTATGCCTGCTTGAAATCTATAATGGAATGTAATTCACACGTGCGTATACATATAATACAAAGATGGATGCAAGATCAATTGACATCACATCGAGGTTACTCTAGGCGAAGCCTCCTGAATCATGAACAGCCAGCCCAGTTCGGTCTGGACACCGGCCCCCCAAAAAATAACATGTAGGACGAATCATGGCCAATCGCGCGGCATCAGCAGAACGTCCATCGAAGATTCTGCGAAGTAAAAGTGATTTGCGGGTGGACGGAGGTGACAGCAAAGTGCAAGTTGATAGACCGCTTGCGTTTTGGGCCGATTCAGCCCCACCTACCTGATATATATACCCAGTACCAGAATCCTCTGGACAATGGGCCTGGACCGTGCCCCAAATGGTAAGTTCCCGATGTGCGCCGTATTGGGGCGCCTTCCCACGCCTGCCTGACTGTCATAATGTGGCTTCCTCATCGCCAGCTAACTATCGCGCTCATCATTTGCAACGATGAGCTCACATTTTGCACCCAAATTCAGTTCTCCTCCGGGCGCTTTTGATGGAATGCTATTTTACGGATTATGGGTGCTCTGTATATTGGTATATAAGTGTTCAAAAAGAATGAAGAATTTTCATCGAGCAATAGAGGAGGGAGTTGAGCTCATCGTCATGGGCAGTGAGTAGGAGGGCGAGAGATCAGGCTGGCATTGGCCCCGAGGGAACGGATACGAGGAGAACGGGCCAGAATATTGATTTCGGTCCTATTGGGCATATATTGGGCAGGTGGGGCTGAATTGGCCCAAAACGCAAGCGGTCTATCAACTTGCACTTTGCTG
>JACXVL010000278.1:37862-68363 GCA_014898675.1 Athelia sp. TMB | reverse complement strand
GAGGGAACGGATACGAGGAGAACGGGCCAGAATATTGATTTCGGTCCTATTGGGCATATATTGGGCAGGTGGGGCTGAATTGGCCCAAAACGCAAGCGGTCTATCAACTTGCACTTTGCTGGAAAGTCTTATTCAGAAATGTTGCAATTGTTACCGCAGTGTCAGAACTGATCGAAAGAAAAAGGCGCCCGTTGAAGCTGGACCAGGACTGGGCTGGACCTGGGTTCACCGGATCAGCCCTCCTGATCACTGGCAATATGATGCCGCAATTGCAGAACGCCTGCAGCCCGTCCTGATTGCTGGCAAGGTCAAGGTATGGACACACAAAGATTGCCCGTGTCCCCGCCAGAGACTGGCCCGAATTGCTACACTTGTTATGCATTCCCTTAGATAGTCGACATAAAGTACTTGAGTAGGCCCTGCATTAATGTACATCAGGCGGAAAAGAGGCTGGCCTTTCCAAAATCCGAAGTGACAGGCCCAAGCACACGCAAACCGTGGTGCCCTGTACATTCGGCGGCTCAGATTTCTCGGTAAACCTGGTTGGTGAAGGCCCGAGAGGGGCACAGCACAGGTTGACAGTCGAGATCCGGGGCACAAATGGAGCGCGAGGTCTGGGCGTCTGATAAGGTAGGAAAGCCGTTTAGTAGTTTGCATTCTGCAGTTTTGGGAAAGTCCAGGCTGCAATGAGGCTAGTGTGGGGTTTATAACCCTTGTGTAATTTACAAGGGGGTTTTATACATGTATTTTACCGTAAATTACACGGGGGGGTCAGTGACCTTGGTATATAACTCGGTAAAAAACCTAAAGCGGAATGACAGCTGTCAATCACAATCACAATATTAATCTTGAATCCATACGGTCTCGACGACGACAAAACTGAGGATGAGGACGGAGAGACGCCCACGATCATTCGAGACGCAAACGCTACACGTCTCGACATCGAGTCCCTTGTAGACCTCGGCAACAGGGCTCTCATAGCTCGATACCAGGGATTCAAGGACATCGGTGCAGTTAACACCAGCACAGCAGCTCCAGTGGCCGGAACGTCGACACAATCTCCAACGCCGTGGGTGGATACATCAAAATCGTGGGTCCCGCTTTCGTTTTGAGCTGGCGGCTCGGCCTACTTTGCCTATACAGCTTTTTTTACACGAAATAGGTTTTTTACAAGGGTTTTTTACATGTAAAATACAGGTATAATACGCGATGTAAAATACTTTCGTTACATACCGAAAGTATCATACTCAAACCCCCAAATTTTTCGCCGTATGATACACGCCGAATTAATTATAAACCCCGCACTAAATTATGAGGCCGATAACGGAAGTTCATATACGCATCGAATGATTTTAGAACCAGATTTATGATGGTAAGGAGTCATCAGGGTTGTTCAAAAAATGGCGAAGAGGTATTATTGTGTTGCAATTCAATGATAATGTACATAGCAGAAGCATCACCTGCATGAATGCTGCAACCGAAAGCCATGATCAGTGACGGCAGATAAACACGCGCATCGCATTGAGAACATACCAAGTTATCCAGTCTGATCCATCGTTTTGTAGAGTTCCCTCATCCGCTGGTTATCGAAAAGCGTCTCCTCACTCCACCTGCCTTTCGCCAGCTCAACCGCAAACTTGCCCATCTGGTCTACAGGGGTATATAGTCCCGGCGCCAACGTCTTCAGCAGAGGTCCAAGCACCGTGTCTGCCGCGCGCGCACTGGCACCTCGTGTATGTTGCCGGAAGGGGGCATGGGAAGGGAAGAAATAGCTAGGACGCATGATGGATGCGGATATGCCTGAGGAAGCTGGCAGGGAAGTCAGCATCTTCTCGGTGCGGCCCTGCATGGATTAGGTGAGCACCGGCCAGTGACGAGGCCAGGAAGTGGACGTACCTTGACGCGGCCAAACATCTGCCTCGTTTTCGTCTCATCCTGGTTCGCGCCTTCCCCCGATACGAACACGAACCGGAAAGGATCCTCCGCCGTCTTCTTCGTCGCCACTCCGCCCTCCTGCAGGGCGTCGACCGCGTGTGCGACATACCCGTACGTGAACTTTGTATATTCTTCTTCGCTCACGCCCACGGCGGAGCGACCCAGCGCCCAGATGCATGCATCGTGCTCCGCCAGACGCGACGAGAGATCCGCGGGGTATTTGAGGAAGTCGGAGACGACTTCGACATCCACAGATGGGCGCTCGGACGCTGCGGGACGAGGTATCCAGTCGGGAAGGGCCCGGCGCGCGAGGACGGTGATGTGCGTGACTGCAGGGTCGGCGAGCGCAGCGAGATACATCTGGCTACCAGCTGTTTTGATGATACATCAGTATACACATCTTGTCCTGGCACTCGAGAGGGGACTGACCTGCGCCGGTGACTCCAGTCATAATAAGCTTCATGTTTGCGAAAAGGGCTGGTGGTGAGGGGTAATTGCAAGAGAGTCATCGTCTCATGTAGTCAATTTATAGAAACCAACGTTGACTGGATCTAACTTAGGTTAACATTATGACGCACGATGCACGAGTCCTCGATACCCACGAAACTTGTTCGGCGCAAAGTCAGCGTCGTTGGCCAATGGTCATACGCAAGTTGTTGCCGGAAAGGCCGACGCTTCTGCCAAATGCTGTTCAAGCGCATCAGGCAGCTCAGGGTCTCAGGCTACCGCGGCAGATCGCAGCCCGGGCCTTGCCGAAGCACCTCAGAGTCGAGAAGATCGAAGGGGCCCGCGGAGGACAGTCTCCAGAGAATCCTCTGGAGAACGCCTAGACCCGTTACCTAAACGCGTGACACTATCGGAGGCCATCGGCTTGTCTCCGAGATCCCAATATAGTAATATATACCCACCGCCCGCCGCTCCCGCCGTTTCCGATCGCTCCGTCGCCGCCCCCACGTCGCTTCTCCCACGAGCCCGCCAGTCGCGCCGCCGCCGCCATCATCTTCTTGTCTAATTATTCACCACCATCCATTAACATATTATTCATGCCCACCACCGTAGGGCTTTACTCCACCACTATGTAGCAACCCCATCAACCCAGCTTCAACACCCTGCCTGCTGGACACCCCGCGCTCGGCCAACCACAGGTGCCAGTGAGACTGGCATCCCACATAATCGGAAGAGTGGATGGATATTGGTTCATTGAGAATATCAAACCTGGTGCGTTTCCACACAGAAGATATAGCTGCTGAGTGCTCACTTGCTCTGTGACAGATTCATGGAAGGCTGCCGCGCACCACTAGCAACAACGCTCGCGTTGATTGACTTTCCCCACTCCTCCCTACTCCTTCGTGCCAGACATATTTTAAATCACGCGCCGATCGTTACACTGACCCGCACGCGCGTCGCGCGCTGACGCGTTGCTGTGTCACATCATTTACCTCGCCGAGGACGTACGTACATAGCTATTCATTTCTCGTTTGGACCTGATACGGATGGGCGGGGACGGCGGTGAGGCAACTATATGCATTGCGTGTAGCCATGTAAAGAGGAATGAAAGCACTCTATTTAATAACTGAAAGATGAGATTAAGCTGCAAAATAGATCAACTAGATACAAGCAGACAGTGTTGATGCAAAGCTACCTACTACGCCGAGACCGCGCTGACCTGGACTTAATGGCGGCGCACTATGGCGGGGGCGGGAGGACGGCGGGCAGCGGCGGGCGGTGTGGATCGGAAACATTAGCAGCCATGAGCCCAGACTCTGTGACCTACGGCAGGGTCACAGCGGTCCATGGCGCCACATTCCCTGGGGAATTCTCTGGGGAATATCCTCCGCCAGCGCATTCGAACTCCTTTCAGAGTCAGACAACTTGGAGACGTCGACGATTTGCAACGCTTCTTCATTCCTAATTCATCCCTGCTTGCAAGTGATTCCTGTCCATAGGAATCCGTCGAAGTCCAGAAAGCCTTAGAATATGACACTGAGCCCTCGAACTCATGCTGCACGCAACCCATATGCATACGTACCCATGCAAGAAACTGAATTTTACAAACTTCCTTCAACACAGACCATTATCTGCATTATCCCTGCCTCTTGCTCCTGGCCGGCATCTAATGGGCGGTCCCAACGCGGCATTCCTGCTTCGTTTGGCTGTCAGCACCGCGATCTTCCCCATTTCTCTAGCATCCATCTGCACACTGGTTCGATTTAGGTTGTGCTGCTCAGAATCTTCGATGTGGCCTTGACTAGGACTGTAAGCTGAACTCTTACAGCAGCACGATCCACGGTACCGCTGGTATGTTTTCAGTCTGGAGTATTGTATAACATTGGCTGATCATTGGGCTCAAAAGATGGCTGTTTTATCTAGAGGAATTTCTGGTGCAGAGTGCCTCTGACAGGCTGAACCTAGGGTGCAATTGGAGACATCGAACTCGCGACAATTCGACGACTCCGCTAGCTCCACCGGCCAACCTGTAAAGTAGTTGCACCTAACTGCGAAACACGATCCGCTTCGTTCAACGGTGCACCTAAGACAAGACACGTCTCTCCAGCCGAGGAGAAAATGACATACGATGCTTCTATGGCCTTGTTACTTCAATAGTCAGTTTTTAGAACAGAACTATATTTGCATGCAGAAAGCGCTGAGACGATATCAATGCCGAACTCATGCTAGGAGAAATGAGGCAACCCACGACCCACTCTCAGTTCCACAAAGGAAAACGGCAATGTGTGCCACAAGATGCTCTCAAAAGGCAGCGGCTTCTCCAAACATGCTGTGCACAAGTGCGCCCACAAGCGCTATAATGGCGATGCACGGGCGTCAATGTGAAGGAGCATCTTGCAGTCAACCGCCATGAGCGAGTCTCCGACCTCTACAATCTTTGATTTCACCGAATCAGACATACCTTCCTCCTCTCCATCACCATCAGTGACCCTCGCGGCACGCTCAAGGTATTATATACCAGGTGACCTCGCCATCTTCAAGGTGATTGAGATCAGGCGTATCTATGGAGCTAGGCTGACCTCGAGGCGAACAGGTCGAGGATCGGCTGTTCCGAATTGACAGGAGTCTGTTAGATAACGAATCGGCCCTCATCCCTCGAGGGAACTCACAAGATCCCATCGATCTCAGGAACCTCAAAGCTGACGACTTTGAGACTCTACTGGACTACTTGACTCTCGGGTACGCTAATCCGTGTGCAGATGGAGCAGTAACTCACCGCAATTATAGCACAAGGAATGACAAGCAGCCCTTAACCTTGGTCGATTGGGCTTCAATCATCACCGTCTGCTCGCGGTATGGTATGGAACGCGTGCTGGATGATGCTTGCAAGGCCATTCTTTGCCAGCACAATGCTACCATCAACATTAGGTCTGCAGGCGCAGGCTTCGAAAACGACAGCCATGGCGTATATTTTCAAATTCGGGAAAAGGGAACCGCCCACTACCTCAGCACATGCTGTAGTCTGAATACCGAGGGTATACAATTGCAGTTATGGGGTCGCGAGAGCGGATCTGTGGATGTTAAGAGGTCTATGGCACGCCACTCATATTCTGAGATATAATTTCATAGATTCTAAAGGATATTTTTGTCAGGTATTCTTCATCGACAGGTCCGGCGCTTTACACCATGCAGCGAGTGGGCTCGCTGTCGATATCGTTGGTAAGGCACTTTACACTTTGCTAGTTCGGATCCTTCCACTAACGAGGCCCATTCCTAGACGATGTCCCTGTGCTGCGTCGCGTCAGACCTGCTGCTAGCCGCCCAAACCCGTGGTCGCATCCTCTGCCAGAATTTTCTTTCATAAATTCCCAAATCCGCATCAAGTTCCTTAGTGATCCATCACTGCCTTCATGCACAGACAGCCTGTACCCTAAAGATTCATGGGCAACGAAAGACTTCGTACTTGCAACACGATCCGAGAAGGAGTTCCACATGCATCCAATCTCAGATTTCTCGCCCTGGATTCCTGCAGCCGTCGTAGGGACTCTGCCATACGAAATGTATGCCAATCACGATAAGGAGTGGAGGGTGCTCGTGGAAGAGAGGAAAGAGGATATTGGCGGCGAAAGGACTTCTTGGGAGATGGTGCCAGCGAATAAAGTTTGAAGTGAAGATCACGTCGCTTAGTCGTGTTCAGAGTTATTAGTAGGCACTGCTGCAAGGTTCTTGCTTATGATTGCGTGCAATAAGACAGTATAATATTCGTCAAACACCAGTCCGCGCGCAGCCTTTCTAAGACGCGCCAGACACGACAACATGGAACATGCGCTAGGAAATCGTTTGCGCGAATGCTGTCGATAGTAATGTGGGGTGAGAGCATTGTCTTTACACCATCTGTTTCGGAGCTTGTCATACTTGTATTGAAACCCGATGCAGAGACGCTTCAACAAAGAAAGGGCATCAGTGTTCTGTTGCCATAATGGTTTCCAATCCACCTGTAACTTTTTCAGCCCTCAAAGTCTACCAAGAGCATTTATTTCTTACCAGCGCTAACAATTCATCGCTGTAGAGATTGGTCAACTCTTCCTCGCACCCACAATGAGCCACGATACATGAAGCTATCCACCCGCACTTGAGGGTTCAGTGAGCGCATCACAGCAGCAACAGAGAGAGGTAGCTGCAAAAAGGTCCTCGTAGATCTTTAGACTACCCACAATGTGCCGAGTACGCTGAGACTTCAAGGTCAATGTTGCGAAGGACGACACGGTAGAGTAAATGTGCATGTCTTCTGCGAGTCATTGGGCCGAGCTCAAATTGCGGGAGGCCAACACATATGGGTTGGCGATTGGGTTGATATCATTGAATATTACTAAGAAGGGGATTGGAGAGAGAGTTGAAGTGACATAATTGCGCGTGGAGAGGAGGCCTGAGGAGGCTGAAGACGCTAGATAGGACAGGGGCTTCCCCAATCGTCCGAGTCGAAAGTGTTGCTTTATCGAGCCTAGTGGCTGAATTTGCGGCATCGATTCAACGCGTATATGTGCATTGATAAACATAGGATCTCGTACAGCTAGTAGTCTACATAGTTTTATGTTACATATCCAGTATAAAAAATCACGACAAGGTTTCTTTGCGGAAGGCGGGGACATCCATGCAACTAAGTAACGAATTTGAATCAACAAAAAGGCGCATCAGATGTTAGTTACGGGTTAAAACCCAGGCGTATAAATTACTGGGAGTCTCGTCAGATTGGAATGCTTTTTAAGATTCTGGAAACGTACCGAAGACCATTTGGCGCGCAGGTCATCCCATTCAGGGAGTTGGAACATCGAAGGCAACATGTCGAATAGCTTCTGCTGCGCTTCCGCAAACTTTTTGCGGTTATATGTATCACATTCTTGACAGAACCTCGTACTCCAACTGGAATTCCAGTTGTTGAATGTGTAGAAAAGGTGTTCTGCGTTGGGATTAGGGTTGAAAAGCGGCAGGGCAAGCTGTCTGCGCCGCTCAGCACACACGTTGCTCCCACATCCGTGGACATAAAAGGTCTGGGTCCACGAGAATAAGTCGGTGATCTGCAATCGCAATATCGTCCTCGAGGCCTTGACACAAAGTTCAATGTCTTTATATGCGAGGATGGGTTGCTGAATACCGAGTGACGGAAAGAAAAGCGACATGTGAGCAGGGTCTTTGGGATCTTTGAGGTCTCGAGTGATGCATTTGAGGAATGCCATGGGTAAATGTACCAGCAGTTCGTTCTCGCGGATGATGTTGATGAGGAGAAGGAGGTCACCGGCCGTGTGGCGGAGACTGATGCTTTTTGCATACCCTTGGCGAAAAGTGTCGCGACACTTTCCTAACTCTGTGGGGAATGCGACAGCTAGCCTCTGGATCGCTTTCTTGCGGATGTGGTCGATCTCGTATTTGCGCCCAATGCGGAGGAACGCTGCGAGGATGGTCAGGGGCATTGGTTTTCCTTCGTCATTATCTTCAATCCACCTATATCTCGGCTGAGTTTGGAATAGTCAATATAGGGGAAGATTCCTACTTGCGTGAATCGTGCAGGGCATCTAAAACGTACGCAAGCTGCTTGGGGTTGTCCTCGAGATGGACCACAGGGCACCCTTCCACGTCATCCCCCTTATCAGCTCGCGCAACGGCGAACATGTCGCGAAAGATGACAGAATTCGCTGCGAGAATGCCCATGTACACTTTGAATCGCACCCTCTCGACCTCGAGTATGACGTTTCCGTCTTCGAACCACGGCGCGGATCGAATATACTCGGGGCTCGGAAGAGATTCATTTGCGGCAGAGTCCGAGCGAGGGCGTTTTGCAGCAAGTTGAGAGATGGGTGAGTCCATGAGGGGCAAGGCAACGAAGTGAAGGGGGAAATTCGACTAATTGGCGGTGACTAAGGGCTTTCGGACTCTATACCGGATTGTGCCTTATCAACGAGCCTCACGATAAGAGCTCAAGCTCAGCGCAAGCTTCTTACAAGTTGTTATTGTTGTTGTGCCCTGAAAATGCAAAATGTATTGAAATTTTTGACAAGTCATTTTGTGGCCTACTCGCCCATCCCGAGTTCCTGGGAGCGGCGAACGTGAAGTGGCGCCGATGCACTGCAAGCCAAGCGCAAGAACCTCCGCACAGATAGCCGTGAGCAGAATGTCGGTGAGAGATCCATCTTAGCGTAGCCAGCGTCCTCAAGGATGCGGAATACATGACGCCCGAACCGCCTCGGCCAGACATGCGAGGTAGACTTCGCGTCGAGGCCCCCAATTTCGGCGGATGAAGGTGGTTCACTACGCGTACCAGTCAGGATCTGCTACATATGCTTTGAATGGAAAACACACCTCCACTCAGTGCGGCTGCAACTCCGCCCATATCCCCATTTCGAGACCATGAAGGTATTTCACTTTGCAGATCAGTTAGCGAGTTGCTACATATATCCCGATTCGCATACGCACCTCCGCCCAATGCCGCCTGAGATCCGCCCAATCCGGCAGCCCAAACATCGCCGGGAGCTGGTCCCAAATCGCCTGCCGCCCCTTGTTATACCGCGCGTGCGCATCGATGGCGCACCGCGCGCACAGCCCGTCCGCCCATGAGTCGTGCCATTGCTCGAACGACGAGCACGGGGGCAGCGGGTACAGCAGCTGCCCAGCCAGCCGCGTCTTCGCGTCCGTGCACCACGTACGTGTGCAGAAGAAGTGTTTGTAGTCCTGGTGCAGCCACGGGAACAGCTCGAGCGCAGCGAGGCGGCGCAGGCTCTCTTTTGCCGCCGCGCACCGCTGGATGTCGGCCAGCGAGAGGATGGGTGTCGATGTTCCTGGTGGAGCGAAGAAAACGGAGGTCGTGCTGTGCGCGTCCTGCAGCACACAGAGGTAGAGCGCGAACGGGAGGCACAGCAGCAGCTCGTTCTCGCGGATAACGTTGGCGAGGGCCAGCAGGTCGCCGCGCTCGACCTCGTGGTCGAACGCCGCGAGCACGGATTCGGCCGCCTGCACGATGCGGTCCTGGTCCTGCAGCGTCGTCGGGAAGTTCGCAACGAAGCGCTTGGCGATGCGCTTCCGGAGGTGTACGATTTCGTACTTGCGCCCGAGGCGGAGGAACGCGGAAGCGACGGCGATTGGCATCGTCTCGTGCGCGCCTGCACCGCCGTCCGACCAGCTGAAGCTGCGGGGGTCAGACTGGTACTAGGCGTGACGGGTGATCGATAGCTCACCGCTGCGCCTCGGGCTCGTACAGGGCCTCCAGCACCCACTTCAGGTCCGCTGCGCTGTCGTGCAGATGCACCACCGGACACCCGTCCACCAGCCCCTCCCCTACGGCGACGTCAAACATATCGCGGAAGACGGCGGAGTTGGCTGCGAGGATGCCTTTATAGATCTTCCACTGCTTCCCCTCGGTTTCCAGTACGATGTTTCCGTCTTCAAACCACGGCGTCGAGCGTTCCGGTTGCGGAGGTGGGGCATCAGAGTCGGGCTGCATGGTTGTCATTGCACTCTTCGAAGATGGTGGTGGGAACGAGCTGAGTTACTTGCTGCGCGAGTGACGGGACGGCTTACGGCGTATGCCGGCCCGATATCATAGTCATTTCTGATGAATACATTTTATACAATTATCTTACTCTGCACTGGCACTACGATCAACTCTACTCCCAGACGAGTCTATAATTCGCATCCACACTCGCATTCATCCCCCCGCCAAGCTTTCTCTTTCCCTTGAGTTTCCCGGTATTGTATTGCTGCGCTATTTTGCGTTCGAGCTCGTGTTTTTGTTGCGCTTGTATCTGTCGCGTTTGGCGTTCCGTTTCTGCAGCAGTGGCCTTGGATTCACGCTTCGCGGCCCTCTTGCGACTGCGCTTTGAGCTATTGGTAGTAGGTGATGGTGCGAAGGAAACACCAGAGCCATACGAGAGTTCGGAAGAGGGGCCTTATTTGAGATAATGATTAGTATAATGGAGTAGGAGGTAGCTGGAGCACGTACTGGCCGGGGATGCGCGGCCTTTCCCATCGGGCACCCACCAATCGAGCTCATCGAATAATGGTATCTCGTAGAGAAAGTATATGCCGGAGCCTGCACCATCTGGTGCATAGCCTTTCCCATCTACGACCCATCGACTGCCCTCTTCGTCAAATCTCTCGTAGAGAAAGCAGCGGCCAAAGCGCGTGCTATTCGGCCTGGGTCTCTTCCCGGCGACAACCCACCCATTGTTCTCGTCATCATCCTCGTATATTTCGGAGAGAAGGTAGAGGCCCGTGCGTGCACCAACCGGTGCCCAGCCCTCCCCGACATCAACCCATCCATCGTCGTTCTCAGCGTCATCCTCATCAAATCTCTCGTAGAGAAAACGGGGGCGTGTACCGGCCTCTCTGCGGCCTTTTACCGCGAGCGTCCATCCATCATCCTCATCTCTCTCTTCGTCTTGATAATATGTTGACATTGCGTCGCCAGAATCAATCGATTGTGTGTCAGAATAGCACGACAAGGGCAGATGAGAGTCCCAGGTCAATCGTTTGGCGCTAAATGGTGGCCCTTATCTCGCGGCTCATCAGTATTGAGTCCACCGACGATCCACTGCTTTGAGCACGAGCGTCTATCTTGCGTTTGGATCTCGATATGATAGGCTAGCGAAGACATCGTGCCGGCTGGCCAAGGCACAAGAGGGCGTGCCCGCTACCTATAGCTGGAGATGGTATACAGGGAGGGAATCAGCGACAGTACAAAATCTCAGAGCATTGATCTCCGGCGAGTCTTGATTAGCCCAGCCCCAGAATAAGCAGATATTCGAGTAAGATCAAGCACAGCAGGGAGATGCATAAGCGAGATTGAGGCGAAGTCGGCGGGGTGTCAAATTTCGTGGACACAAGTTTCGGGTTACGACCGCTCTCAGCTCAGGCCTAGGGTTCTGCGGGTCCAGTGTACATCCCGGCCCAATCGAAAGACAGCCAAAGTCTCATGTAGGTGAAATTAGATGGAGAAAACTTACCACTCAGCTTGTGGTGAATGCAGAGACGCAGGCTTACGAATGAGAGCGGGTAGTATGACCCAAACGGGTGTAAACAAAGATCGTCGCTGCGCATGGCGCCACGTGCGGCGCGGGGCTTGTAACTGCTGCAAGGGAACTTCAATATCAATGTTCAAGAATCAAGTATTTTACTCGGGATACTACATCACACTGACACACGTCTTCACGCAGGCTTAAGCCGCGGTCGAACGGAGCACTCCTGCAGAAGGCGAATCCAGCCCGCTCCGAGCGCTGAGCAGCATTACCCTCAAAGCCAGGTATCCGGACCCAGGTATCAGGAGTGCAGCAAATGCGACAACTATCAATTAAACCAAACACAAACGATGCTGTGAGCTGATAACGATAGATGGGTCGATGCGACCGATAACGGGGATGGTGCGCACGAGCACGCAGCCCAAGCTCGCAGCGTCCTGAGATCTGAGAGCCCAGCCCAACGGGACACCCGATGTCCATGAATGCGGTGCACCCATGGTGCACAACCCATAACCCATAACCCGCAATCCATCCCAGCGATCTCAACCACCCGCTATCGGTGCGGCGGCTTCCGCGGGAGCACGACGAACTCCTGCCGGCGGAACAGCCGGCTCTTCGTGTCGCCCGCGGGGGGCCGAGCGGGATGCGGCGGCTCCGGTGCTGCGAAGGCCTTCGGGGTGGCTGGTGGTACGGGCGCGGGCGCGGCGTCCGGTGGAGGGGCGTCGGGGAAGAACAGGCGCGGAATCGGCGTGTCCGCGAGCGGGGGCGGGGGCGCGGTGGTCTCCTGCGGGGGCGGGCTGCTCGGTGGGGGCGGCTTCGCGCGGAGGCCGAACGCGGGGCGGGTGAGCGTGATGCGGCGCGACGGCGCAGGGGCGGCGACGTCTGCGGACGGGCTGCTCAGCGGAGGCGCATCCTTCGCGCGGAGGCCGAACGCGGGGCGGGTGAGCGTGATGCGGCGCGACGGCTCAGGGGAGGCGGATGTGGGCGTGGGGGCGTCGGCGGGAGGCGGTTGTGGGCGGTGCGGTCTCGGGTCCCGCGGGGTGTACGCGGGCCGGCGCTCCTGGGTCGGGCGTGGGTCTGCGTGGCGAGGGGGGGCCTTGGAGTCCGTACGTGCCCCAGGCGGTCGTCTCGTCTCCTGCTCGTGGGCCCCGTGCTCCCGGGGTGTCCGCTGCCCGGTCGCGTCCGCGACCCACTTCGCCTCCAGCACGCGCTTCTTCGCGTTGATCCCGTCGAGCGCAGCGCGGAGCAGCGTCACGAGCTCGGGGTACGGCATGCGGTAGACCGCCAGCGTCGGCAGGAACGTGTATATCCAGTCTGCGCCGTCAGCGCCCCGCCCGTGCAGTTCACAAGTACAACACACACCTGGGGACACCCACTCCTCCGGCGCGCGCTCGCCCTCCCGGAACACGAGCCCCTGCGCCGCGCCGCGCCGCGCCCCGCGCGCGGCGACGAGGGCCACCGCCGTCTTCAGGCGCGCGGCGATCTTCTTGCGCACGACCGCGCTCTTGTGCGTCGCCCTGATCCCGACAATGCACACCATCGCCATGTCCAGCGACACGCCCCGCACCTCCCCCTCCCCCTCCTCCCCCAGCAGCCGCTTCAGCTGCGCGCCCCACGGCACGACGCGCGCGGGGGCGAACGGCGGGTCCGGCCACGGCGCGGCGGGCGCCGCGAGCAGCGCCTTGGGGAACGCGCGCACCTGCAGCGCGGGGCTCGCGAAGCGCGGGAACGGCGTGCGCGCGCGGGCGGCGGGGTGCGTGGGGTCGAGGCGCGCGGGGGGGTTGCGCGGGTCGAAGGGCGTGTGCCCGCCGAGGAGGGCGCTGACGGTGCCGGGCTTCGTGCGGTGGAACTGGGGAGGGGGTCAGTGGGCGAAGGGGCGGGCGGGGGCGGACGTACGTTGAGGGACTTTGTGTGCAGGGCCTTGGGGAGCTTGCTCAGTTCACGGCATTTGCGCATGGGCGGCGGGGCGAGGTCGGTGCGCAAAATGAGCGACGGGGTGACGTGGGAGGAACGGCCGAAAGAGGCCAGGTCCAATTTGGCTTGCGGGAGCTTACGGCACAAACAAAGTGCTATCGGATCACTCGCCGTTCCGCTCACTAACGCCGATCCGTTCCGCCGTGTCGGGCAAGCCATGTGTCTTCCGTTCCGCCGTGCTGGTCTCCGCAACAAGCGATGGCTGCTCTTGGCTGCTGTGTTCTCGCAGCGTAAAGCCGTGCCCAGGCCGTGGGTGTAAGCGTGCCACCCACATCGTGTCGTTGCAGCCTTGTGCGAGCGGAGCAGGCACCGGAACGGCTGGTCATCGGAACCGCAATTTAAATTTTATCAAGCGATCTCGTTTCCGTCGGCCAATGCTTTGTGGATTTTCGCTGATTATTTAAGGTTCGCACTATCCACGGTCCGAGCGCCGCCAGCTCACCACCTCTCCAGCGACTGCGACCCCCCACCGCCCTCCCCACCACCACATCCTGCTCGCACTCGAATGGACACCTTCGACGCGCGGGACGCCACTCACCTCCTGGGGCACGCGCACAGCGCCGACGATCTATACAACGCAGCCGCCTGCGACGCCGCGCTCGCCCCCCGCCCGCTCTCCTACCCCGCCGCCCCCGCCCCAGCAGACACGCCCCTGCCCGCGCGCATGACCGTGCAGCTCCTCCCGAGCCTCCCCGCCGCCCGGGGCCAGCCGCGCCCGCCCGAGCGCCCCGTCGACCGCGCCGCGCTGCTCGCGTGCGCCCCCGACCGCGCGGACACGATCCGCGCGCTGCGCAGCATCGAGGAGCTCCGCGACGCGCTCAGGACCGGCCCGCGCTGGCACGATCCGCAGGCTGCACACCCGTGAGTACTGGTGCCCCCCACCCGCCCGCATGCAGTCCTGTCGATATACTGACGCGGATGCCAGTGAGCTCGTGTCCCCGCGCCCGCTGCGCCCGACGCACCTGCTGCTCCTCGCGGACGCGGCGGCCCCGCCTAACAAGCAGCGCGCATGCCTCGCGTGCCCCGCGAACGCGCTCGTCCTCCTCGCGCACTGCCCCAACATCGCGCACCCCGCCGCTTTTGCCCCCTCGCACACAGGGGAGGGGGAGGGGCTGGTGCGCGTGGCGCTGCGCGTCCCGCACGCGCGCCTCTTCGCGCACCTCGTCGCGTTCTTCCACACGCGCGACCAGCCCGCGCTCTTCCGCGCGCTGCTCCCGGCGTGGGCGTGGGCGCTGCTCCACCCGCACGCCTTCGCCCCCTCCCCCACCACCGCCACCACACCCAGATCGCCCACCTCGCCCGCCTCCGCCAAATTCCAATATCCCCCGACGCCGAAGCAACACGACAAACGCAGCGCCCCCACCGCGGACACCGACGCGCTCGCGCAGGCCCTCGCGGCCGCCGACCCCGGCGGCACCGGTGGGCTGGTGCCCGCGGCGGCGCGCCTGCACGCGCTGCGCGACACGCTCGACGCGGTCGGGCTGCACGCGCCGCCGCTCGCGGGCGCGCTCGACGCCGCGACCGCGCTGCTCATCCGCGCGATCAATTTGCGCGCGCAGGCGTCTGGCGCGCGCGTCGCGTGAGGGGGGTGGGGTGGGGTGGGAATCGTGCGGAGGGGGGTCTTTCTGTTTTGATTGCTGCGCCGTGGCTGTATCTCACAATGATCTGCTTATAGATCCGTTCTGTTCGTTAATATTTTGTTTATCGCTAATAATCTAATCTACGCGCCTTTCTCTCGTTGATTCAACATGTTGGATGTGTGGCATGCTACTTAGCGCTAGCGCCTCTGCTGCCTTCGTGGGTAACTGCCTGAGCAGCTTCTCGTCCGGATCCACCTATCCTTCTTAATCAGAGGCGGCGGGCGGGGGTGCTGGGTCTCGTATGATGATCGCTGGATCGCGTCTGTGCGTTTACGGCTGTTTCCAAATCGATAGGTACATTTTTGCCATCGAAATGTTCTGTTTTTTTCGCCGGAACACGAGTGGTATAATATATCCACCTTCTGCTGCAAGATGATGTTTTCGCTGAGCAGGACCCTCTCGGGCCGGCATACGCCGTAAGCCGTCCACGCCTCAGCGCACTCCTGCGCATTCCCACCACCAGCCTCGATATTAAAACGCGTGCGCATTAATGCCAACCAAGCTGCCCGACTCTGACCTCCAGTTCGAGCCGTCTTCCCCCTCTCAAAAAGATCCAATTTGAGTCGACCACCTGACGCCATCCAGCACAATGGCCGCTAGCCAACCCCACTGCACGCGTACGCCACGGCCCCTCTGCGGAGTTTGCGAAAGGCGACGGCGTCACTGTCGAATGCGATCGCGAGGAGTGCGGTTCGGCCAGTCTGTGATATGCTGCGGCTATAGCTTCAGGCCCCGCATCCCGCTCACATTTGAAGAAAAGGAAAACGGAGCTCGAGGCGGCGGACATGCGGTTCCTGCGCTGGGCATCGCGTCTCTCGTGGGCCAGGCCATGGATACAGATAGCGGTGAAGAGGCAAGGAGGTGGGGGGATGATGCAGGACCGCGAGCGACGCGCCGGCTGTGGCGAAGCTGGATATCGCCGGCGGGTCCGAGCCTGCGCTCTCCGTGCCCGTATGCCTTCTCTCATCTTCCCGCAGGCCCGCTGACGGCCCACTCACCCACCTTCTCGAGCTCGCCGGACCTCGAACTCGAACCGATGATGTCGACTATGCGCCCACACCCCTCCGCAGTCCCCGCAGTCACTCGTGGCCCCTCCACGCACGTCCTAGCTAACGACTTCCCTCCTGCAAGACTGTCCTATGGCTTGAAACTCGCACTTCGAATCAACTAAATGAGGAGAGGGATGACACTATTACTGCAAATACGCGCTCTACGCACTTTCGTGAGCCGACATCCGCGAAACCCTCCTCCTCTTGACCCGACCTATCAGCTTCCTCGTGGGAAGGACTCGCGACGCGCGGGCTCATGGCCTTACTGCAGATATGCGCTCTGCGCACTTTCTTGAGCCGATATCCGTGAAACCCTCCTCTCGACCCGACCCAACAGCTTCCTCCCGGGACGGATTCGCGATGCGCGGTCTCATGGCCTGACTCGCACGGAGAGCTCGTGCGGATCTGCATAGACCACGATATCAAGGTCAACAGCAAGTCCACTGGCAGGCCGCGTGCGATAGTATTATGAACGGCACCCCCGTACCATAGCGGTTAGCGCCAAGAAAATGTGCGATTAATTTATGTATTATTTTCACCATACCTACATTGGTATATCATCCATTTCTAATAGTAATTGTTTAATCGGGGAGGCCTTGTTCCATGTAGATCAAGTCAGGTTTTGGGTCGCGGTGGCGTGAGCGGCGGTGGCGTGAGGCCTGAGTCTGAATCGGCTGCTTTGCTCTTCCAAGTCTACACCCGACGTCAACAAAGCCATGACAGATGGTACATCGCCCTCAGATCAATGCTTGCGGACTCCAGAACTCTTGTTAAACATATTTTCCTCTCGCCGTGTCAAATCAGGCAATGTCGACCCAGTCCTCATACTGCAGCTAAATCAAGTAGCGCTTGTTTGCAAACGTTTCAGCATGCCCGCGCTCGAGGTGCTCTGGGGCGACCAAACGATACCGATTGATCTCAGGAACCTGTTCTGCTGTTTCCCCTCCGACGTAGTGGCAACTGGTAAGCCGCTTACATTGGTAAGTAATGATTTGTTCTGCCCTCGCAAAATGAAGACTCAGTGTTTTCCGCAGTCCATTCCCCCCGGACGTAGTCTTTCGCCGCAAGAGTGGGAGAGGCTACAATTCTACGCGCGGTGCATCACATCATTGACAGTGCCAAACTCGGATGTCATAAAAGTCGGGTGCGAGTTCATGGCAGCTGCGCTCAGCCCAAATTCCACCCCCGACACAAATTCCACCCACAAAGCAAAGTCCATCTTCGCGAGGCTTCGCCGTCTAAAGTGGGCTGATGAAAACTCGAGCACAACGCCATGGCTTATACACTTTCTTAACGCTGGTATCACAGACCTTGAAGTTAAATTCTCCAACCCTCTCTTGATGGATGTCTTGGGAGGTCAGCCCGACGCGAAAATAATTCCGCGATATACCAATCTGCGCTCCTTGAACATATGGGATTCTTTTGGTGACGAGGTCACACTTCCATCAACATTCCACAACTCTCTTCCCAAGCTTCAGTCCTTCACGGGTTGGCTCGACCTCGATAGGCAAGGGCTTGCCGAACTATCCCATTTGCCCACACTGCAATCGATTGAAATACAACTCAATTCTGCCAATTTCCCACCGACTCAACGTGACTCTCTTCCAAATATATGCAACCTCAGAGAGGCGTCTGTGTTCATCGATCACTTGGACACAGCTGAAATTTTCTTGGAAGTTATCCACTCGTCTCCACTCAATCACCTCTCTATCGAATTCGAGGATTATAATTCTGTGTCTCCCATTGCCTGGCAGCTCTTCGCAGGTTTAGACATCCATGCACAAGGGCTCTTAACCGTCCTCCGGATCGAGCACATCCGAGACGATTCTATGGATTACTCGCTTGCTGCAGGTCTTGACCCGCGAATGATTGAGCCTTTGCTCGATTGCGGCAATCTCGAAACTTTAAAGTTCAATGTCCATCTCACGATGGATATGGTGAATGATGGATTGCTTCTACGCATGACAACGGCGTGGCCCAACTTGGAACATCTCTCGCTTGGGCTTAAGGGTATCAGCCGGTCCTCACAGGTTACTGTCGAAGGACTTCGCGCTTTTCAAAAGTGCCCGGGCCTGGAAGTCGTTGAGTTACCCTTCAGTGCGACAAGCAATATGAGCTACAATACTCTATCTCCGGCAAAAGCGGCTTGCAATCTAAAGTTGAAGAAATTGAATGCCTTTAATTCCACCATTCGTAATACACGGTCCCTCGCAGCAGCCCTGTTGGAGATGTTCCCTAATCTGGAGAGAATCGAAGGATGGGAGCCCGAGGATGACTATGACGATGAAACCGAAATGCACAAGTTGTGGGTTGAGTGTCAAGAATCTTATAGGTGGTTCAGGGCGTTTCGGAACCAAGGAAGAGGTAACAAAAATCCATATCAGAATCATAGTGGTCGCTCATTGTATGTACTGTCTTCTTCATGCAGAGACTTTGGAACCGACCAGAGATTAAACAACAGAGTCGCTGAAATGGGCCGATTAGTAAAGCCAGTGAACCAGTGAGTTTGAGATGCGGCCCTCCACGCACGCCCGGCCACCGAACTTCCTCGCAACGCACTGTCCTACTGCTTGGGAATTCGCACCTCGAATCAAGACGGACTCATGAGCACTGCATATATGCGCTCCACGCACTTTTGTGAGCCGATATCCGTGAAACCCTCTTCCTCTCCAGTGCGGGCCTATATAGACCAAGGGAGAGCGTCGCTGCAAGATAATCAGCGGGAACTCGATGCCGTCCAAGCGGTCCTTTTCCGACTCCAATGCGTCGCCAGCGACTTTGCGCATACAGGGCGGGATCCCTCGGCACAAACGCGGCCAACGCGCCGTCCCCGACTGGCGTGGGGGTGTCGTCGAGGAAAGCGAGGAGGCACCCCGTTGTGCCCCTGATGCGTCCGTTTTCGCGAAGCACTGTCCTCCACAAACCATATCGGCCCTAGTCCTGTAGTAAGCGCGCCCTGGACCCGTAGGGTCGACTCTGACGTAAGCTTTTCGGATCTCGGAGGTCTAAATATCTTCGAAAATTCCTACCTCAAAGCTACTTCGACTTGATAATAAATCTGAGCCTGCAAGATCATTCGGAACGATACAATAGTCACTTTAACAAATATGTATCCAAATTGAAGATCCCGATCCTCAGACGTTGTAGTATGTGCAAGTTTGGCAGCACTCGGATGCCCTATACGCAATGCTAAAATGCTTTGGTCACCCGAGAATAGAGCGTAGACTCGTGTAAGGTCTAATAATGAACACAAAAAAAATTCAAGAAGAACGGAGGTGATTGAAGCATGCGAAGGGCATATGTTGCAGAGAACGAGATATTCACGGCTGCTTTAGTGCGGTGGGCAGTCAAGCTCGCGAAGACCCCTCTCTGTCTAGCGATTGATATTTCATTGAATTTTGTTAAAGATTGGGTATACAGCAGACATGTAAAGTTCTGTTGTTGTTTTTTTACGCGTGAGATGACCCTCATAAGAGCAGAACGAGGGGAGACGCGACGCGGTTATTGGTCCACACGTGATGAAAGCTTACGTCAGTTCGGATGCGCCGGGTAAATGCCGACCTTACTAACAGACTGAAGAACGAGGAACGAGTACTTGAAGGATGTCTAGGAGAGACTATATCGGCCCCAAGAACTGAAAAACCGCGTGGCGCTGCGAGATCTCGCCGTCATTCGTTGTGATCTCAAGCCTCTCAAGCCAAAGGTCATTTTCATCCAAGAAAATCTGCCATTAACATATATTGCTTGCATCACACCTACATTGATATACAATCATCTAATGACAACTGTGCGATCAAGAAGGTCATGTTCGATGTAGGCAAGCCAGGTTTTGGCTTGCGGTGGCGTGAGTCCTGATTCGGCTGCTTTGATGATCTTGCCTGCCCGATGTCAATCACAGCCTTACTAAACACTATCGGCCATGCATCGTTGCTTGAGGATTTCAGAAATCTTGCTAATCATTTTTTCCTCTTGCGATGCAAACTCTTGCAATGATAACGAAGGCCAGACGTTGCAGCTAAATCGAGTGGCGCTTGTATGCAAAGTTTTCAGCCAGCCCGCGCTCGAGGTGCTCTGGGGCGACCAAACGATTGATCTCAGGGCCCTGTTCTGCTGTTTCCCCTCCGACGTAGTGACTACGGGTAAGCCGCCTAAAACATTGGTAAGTAATGATTTTTCTGCCCTCGCAAAACAAAGACTCAGCGTCCTGCACAGTCCATTCCCCCCGGTCGTAGTCTTTCGTCGCAAGAGTGGGAAAGGCTACAATTTTACGCGCGCTGCATCACATCATTGACGGTGCCACACTCGGATGTCATAAACGTCGGGTGCGAGTTCATGGCAGCTGCGCTCAGCCCAAAGTCCATCCCTGGCGCAAATTCACTCCCTGGCGCAAATTCCATCCCCGACGCAAATTCCGACCCTAACGCAAAAACCATCTTCGCGAGGCTTCGCCGTCTAAAGTGGAATGATGCAAACCGGAGCACATCGCCATGGCTCATACACTTTCTTAACGCTGGTATCACGGACCTTGAAGTCAAATTCTCTGACCATCTCTTGATGGATGTCTTCGGAGGTCACTCAGCCAACCAGCCCGACGTGGATAAAATTCCGCGATATACCAATCTGCGATCCTTGAAGATATGGGGCTCTTCTGGTCGCGAGGTCATACTTCCATCAACATTCCACAACTCTTTTCCCAAGCTTCAGTCCTTCACGTGTTGGTCCGAGCACAATATGCAAGGATTTGCCGAACTATCCCATTTGCCCACCCTGCAATCAATTGATATAGAACTCAATTCTACCAATTTCCCATCGACTCAACGTGACTCTCTTCCAAAAATACACAACCTCAGACAGGCCTCCGTGAGCGTTGATAGCTTGGTCACAGCCAGGAATTTCTTGAAGGTTATCCACTCGTCTCCACTCAATCACCTCTCTATCGAATTCGACGAATATGATCCTAAGTCTTCCATTTCCAGGAAGCTCTTCGCAGGTTTACACATTCGTACACAAGGGCTCCTAACATTCCTCCAGATCGGGCACATCGCAGACGATTATATCGATAACTCGGACCCAGCTCTCGACCCGCGAATGATTGAGCCTTTGCTTGATTGCGGCAATCTCAAAACTTTAAAGTTCAATGTGCATCTCTCGATGGATATGGTGGATGATAGATTGCTCCTACGCATGACAACCGCGTGGCCCAACTTGGAACATCTCTCGCTTGGGCTTAAGGGTGTTAGCCGGTCTTCACATATTACTGTCGAAGGACTTTGGGCTTTTCAAAATTGCCCAAGCCTAGAAGTTGCTGAGTTACCATTCAATACGGCAAGCAATATGAGTTACGATACTCTGCCTCCGCAAAGAGCGGCTTGCAGTCTGAAGCTGAAGAAATTGTATGCTTTTCAGTCCACCATTCCTAATCCACGGTCCCTCGCCGCTGCCTTGTTGGATATGTTCCCTAATCTGGAAGAAATCGAAGGATCGGAGCCCGAGGACCCTGATATGGAGTATGACGATGATGACTCAATCGAATTGCATGAGTCGTGGGCTGAGTGTCAAGAGACTTATAAGTGGTTCAAGGCGTATCAGAACCGAGGAAGGGGTATACATATATAAAGTCCATATCAGATCATAGTGGTTGCTCATTGTACTATCTTCTTCATGCAGAGACTTTGGAACAGACCGGAGATCAATCAACAGAGTCGCTGAAATGGGCCAATTGGTAAAGCCAGTGAGCCAGTGAGTTTGAGATGGTGGTGGCCACGAAGATATAAGCATCCCCGCTTGCTCCCATTCTTTCCCCGCCTTCAGATTGCGCCCGTTGCCAGACAGAATATCCTAGCTTCACGACAGACAAGGTACGGCTCATATGGTAAGAATGATATTCGATCTCTGGGTGGACTTTTCGGCTTGGTAGGGCTTGGTTGTAGTGCCGCGTTTGGCTTTTGCTCCCACATCTTCCACAACCATTGATATTTTGTTATTCACAAGTAATATGATTTATGCGCCATTTTCCTTTCCCTTTTGCTGAGCGAGGCGCGTGAGATCCGCGAAGACGAGAAGTTCGAGCCTGAGAACTAGTCGACTCGAGTCGGGAGCTTTTCTTCGGGAAGCTTCAAGTTCTTGCTTCCCGACCTTCGTTGATGAAAGTCAATATCGTCTTACTAAAGATTCGTCTACCTATCCCCCTCATTTTTTTATATCGCAGGAAGCGGTGTAATATGCATACCTCGCTCTGTCGATTCAACAAGCTGGTGGCCACAGCGACATGAATGAACCTTCGGACCTTTTCATTTCCATCTAGCTTTCATCGTTGTGCCGGTGCCTTGGCCGTCTTGTGATCTCTTGTGATACTTGGCCTCTACCGATGCCCAGGCGACGAAGAAAGAGGGGGCGCCGACGCGAGCTGCTTAGAGTTGCCCTTCATTTTCCCCCTTGCCCCCATCCCTTCCCCGCCCCCAGACCGCGCTAACCGACGCGCTATTCAGCATTTCTGATCGATTACCACACATTTTAATCTCAAGTTGTTCCATAAATAAGCATCGCACCATCGTTTAAAACACGCTCCTTCAGCGCGCTTGCCAGTTTCACCGATCGCCCCCACCATGCTCTGGCTTTCGACGCTCCTTTCCGCGCTCACGCTCGCGCCGGCTGTGCTGGGCTTCACGGACTACGCCAACGACTTCCCGGACCCAACGTATGTACTATCGAAGGACTTTAACACGTCAACGACTGGCGCGCAGGCGACGATAGTCGCCTGGGCGGACGACCTCGCAGCCCAGGGCCCCTGGTGTGAGTACTGCACATACTTTCCCTGCACCTGCATGGGCTGATTGTCATGGGCAGCCGTCATGAACAAATCTGTCGTCCCGCCCACGGGTAATAAGCACGATTATATGAGCTGGGGACCATAGTCAGTGTGCTTTCGCGCGCGTCTGGCCTGCCCTGATTCGCGTCTATTTAAAGCTGGTGGCCCAACTGTACTGACGTGGGCAACACCACCGCGCTAACGCCCGAACAAAGTGCGTTTTGCCGACATTGGCGCGGTTGCCCACTGACGCACCCAACTTGCAGTATGGGTTACCTGCCCCTATTACCAACTCGATGGCCAATTCAACCCCGATGGGCGTCTCGGTGCGTGCTTCCATCATACAGTATGCACGTAGTGCGCGTGCTCATGCGTTAATAGTGAATGATACGGGAAACTTCGACGCGATGGCAAACGCCGTGCTATACAACGCGCTCGCATGGGTGATCACCGGCACGCAGCAGTACTCGGCTAATGCGGCCAACTTCCTGAACGTGTGGTTCCTTGACGCGGACACGTCCATGAACCCGAACTTGGACTACGCGCAGATGCATCGTGGGCCGACGGGGCAGGTTGGCACGCACACCGGTGTTCTGTGAGTATTTCTCGGCAGGCTTTCGATGGATTAGTCGACTGACTCTGTGCTGGAAGGGACCTGAAGGGCATGGCGATCATATCCTCTGCGATCCTAATACTTCGCGAGGGGAATAGCACCGACTGGACTAGCACGCTGGACGGGCAGATGAATACATGGCTCACGCAGTATATAACCTGGCTCCAGACCAATCCACTTGCACTGGCAGAAGGCGCAGCAACCAAGTAGGATCTTATCTCAGATATCATGTTTTTGCCGGCTGACTCGCTGCTTTAGCAACCATGGCACCTTTTACTATAACCAGCTTGCTGCTATACAGATTGTAGCCGGTGACAAGACCGGCGCGCTCAACACTACGACTACTTACTTCAATGCGCAATACATGAACCAGATCAATGCGAACGGGGAACAGCCACTGGAGGCCGCGCGCACGCGGCCATACCACTATCGTTGCTACAACCTGGCTGGCATGATTGTAAGTCCACCACTCATTACTCACGCCACCGCTGACCCATACCCAGACGAATGCCCGCATCGGCGAGTACTTGGGCACCAGCTTCTGGAACAAGACAACTACCCAGGGCGCGACCATCCAAACCGCGCTGGACTACACAATGACCGTCCCGCCCGGCGCCGATGCGCCCGCAGAATTGTATCCCAACCTCGCCGCCGTCGCCGCGACGTACGGGGACCCGACGGGCAAGTACGCCACCTGGCTAGCGCAGGCGGATGACACGTACCCGCAGGAACCGTACTTCTTTTGGGACCAGCCGTTCAGCGATAGCAACCT
Organism: Athelia sp. TMB; assembly: GCA_014898675.1. Lineage (NCBI taxonomy): Eukaryota > Fungi > Basidiomycota > Agaricomycetes > Atheliales > Atheliaceae > Athelia > Athelia sp. TMB. Next base: position 44,120 of record JACXVL010000278.1, on the reverse strand, counting down.
CGCTGCCGCCACGCCGTCCGCCACTGCGTCTGCAGTGGTGGCGTCGGCATCCACGTCCGCGACCGCCAAGAATGCGAATGGCGCCGCCTCGTCGGGGCCAGGCTATCTCGGTGTCTTCGCGGGCGTCGTCGTCGCATTTCTGTCGTTCTAGTTCAAGCACATGCTATACTGACGGGTTCATGAGCATGGATGCTTGCTAGGGATTCACAGGACCTTTATCTGATACGAACATCTGCATACTCATTCACGCATTCTCAAAGTACATTTGCATATATATCCGTCTGCTCTTGAGGTACATTTGTATTAGCTAACCAGCACTCACGACACTATTTCATACCCTTTCCATTTGGCGTTTCGAGTTGATTTGTGTAAATGTGCGATATATAGCCTTCGTGGCATCATAGCATATTTATCCATCGAATTGAAGCTGCTCGAGAGCCTAGTGGCCCGCCGGAGACTCAGCTCAGCTGTGTCAGCACCAAGCTCATCATCAGAACGTCACTCGAGGAAATGCTGTCATTTGGCTGTCACTGCTGTGGCGGTGAAATCCTTATTTGGGCGCTAATACTGCCTGCACCTGATCGGACACTTCACCGTTCAGGCATTTGCATTACATCTGCTTGCGTCGCCCTGGAACACTGTTTTTATGCTTCACCATTCCAGCGTTGGACCTGTGGCTCCCGTGCCTGCTGAAGCCCACTATCTATCTGAAGCAGAATCGGAGTCGACCATACTACTATCGCGCTTAAGCCCGCCGTCGACTATGCATGCAGAACTCGAGGAATGAACCAGACGACGCGAACCCCAACATGTTTGGAACAGATAGTGGAAATGGAAGCTTGGTGACAGTGTGCAAGGGGTACCACGAGGTGTGTTTGCCCTGTATAGTTAAGTATGTTATCCATCTGGTCCTCATTGGATGTGGAAAACCGATATCATAGTCGCCATCAAGGTTATAAAAGGGGGCCATTTCTTTGCGAAGTTGCTGCAGAACCTACAGAGCGAGATTGACATTCTCCAATCGCTCTCGCACCAGCATATCACCAAGCTTATCAATGACATGGTACGTACCCAATTAATTAGCATACCACGCTACATATTGACAATATTCCTTGCTAGTACGCAAATTATTGGATATATTTTGTCATGAAATTCTGTGCCAGGAGGAATCTCACCAACTAAATCAAGACGCGAGGTCGCGTAGAAGTGGAGCGCGGATTGGACAAGATCGCAGTGCGGAGTCTCTTAAGAGTTGAGACAGCTTGGTGAGTGACATGCACATCCTACACAGCCCAAACTAACGCTAGGTATAGCTCTGGCGTTGGAATTTCTGTGGCGTAGAAACCTCATACCTCGAGACGCTAGACTCTTGTTATAGTTGTCGATGCTCGTCTCGATCCTAGCTCTCTCGGGTTCTTGCTATGCGTGGTCGTCTCTTCAACCTGGGCGCAAAGGACGAGCTGCCTAGAGGGCATCCGCCTGAAGTACCGATTTTGAAAATAGCATTTTTTTTGCCCGGATGGCAAAGACGCCCTATGGCTTGCCGTGAGTGCTTTCACTATCCACTATCTCAATCGGACTTACCGTCTCTTGTCAGTTGCATATAGACCCCGAAATCCTACGGTACGAAAAGTACGACGCCGCAACAGATCTATAATATGGGCGCAGTGGTGCACAAGATAGCCGCAGGCGAGCCCCTTTTCCGCGCGCAGGGCTATGTAGAGGATCAGCAATTGAAGGGCGTCAAATTCGCCGACGAGAATTCACTCACGGTCGGGCGATCTCAACGCTAACCCCATCATCACTGTTCCCAGTAACATCAAGGACACTCTCCGTCTCCTGCTCGTCCAGCATCTAACCAGCATCCTGTAGCATGCTCGTCGTTCAAGAACCGATGATGCTAAGGCGAAGGTCGGGAGCTATAAGATCGCGCCATCCCGTCTCTTCGACCCTCGCCAAAACAGCTGGCTGACTGGCTTTTCGTCTTTTTGCGTGTTTGGCTATCTCATGCGGAGATACATCATGTACGATTTGCATTGTCGATTTAACACGTCGGCGAAGTCGGCGGTCGCAGGTACACCGTGTTACACGAGCACCCGGGCCTTTGCACAGCTTTTAGATTTCCGTCGTTGTGCCGTGTAGCCGCCGCGATTGTGCCGTCGTCGGCACGGAGCCTTGGCCGTCTTGTGATCTCTTGTGATGGACACCCCTTGCCAGACGAATGATGGGACGGCGAGCAAACCAAGCAAATGCGGGCTGGGGGCGCCGACGTGAGCTGCCAGTATCAGTACTCATGAATCCGGCCTTCGAACTCCATCCCCCTTTTTCTATCTCTTCCCTGTCCGCCCAACCGACGAACGCGTTACCCAGTTTCCTGATCGATTACCGCCCATCTGTAATATCGGCGCCCATAAATAACCACCTTCTTTTGAAACACGCTCCTGCAGCACTACTGTCAGCCCACCATGCTCTGGTTCTCGACGCTCGTCTCTGCGCTCGCGCTCGCCCCCGCGGTGTGCGCCCTCGACTTCACGGACTACGCGAACGACTTCCCGGACCCGGCATATGTCCTCGCGAAGGGCTTTAACTCCACGACCGCCGCGGCGCAGCAGACCATCGTCGGCTGGGCGGACAGTCTTGCCGCGCAGGGTCCCTGGTGTGAGTGATTTCCTTTCAGCGCTTCTGTGCGCGCAGCGCTGATTGGTGGATATGGACAGCCGTCATGAACAAGACCGTTATCCCGCCTACAGGCAACAAGCACGACTACATGAGCTGGGCGCCGTAGTGAGTCGCTCGCGCGCGTATATGTATGGTCAGCCCTGATTTTCCCCACTTAGCTGGTGGCCCAACTGCACCGACGTTGGCAACACCACTGCGCTGACGCCCGAACAAAGTGCGTTTCGCCGAGATCGGCGCGGTTGCTCCCTACTGACGCTTCCGCCTTGCAGTATGGGTAACCTGTCCCTACTACCAGCGCGACGGCGAGTTCAACCCCGATGGGCGCCTCGGTGGGTGCTCTCCTATATTCTGTCTGCAGTTCGCGCGCTCATAGTACATAGTCAACGACACGGGCAACTTCGATGCGATGTCGAACGCGGTGCTGTACAACGCGCTCGCGTGGGTGCTCACCGGCGCGCCGCAGTACTCGGCCAACGCGGCGAGCTTCCTCAACGTTTGGTTCCTCGACGCAGACACGGCGATGACCCCGAATTTGGACTACGCACAGATGCAGCGTGGTCCGAAGGGGCAGGTCGGCACGCACACCGGTGTCCTGTGAGCTTTTCTCCATATTTAGGCTTTGACGAGTGATTGGCTGACTGGGCGCCGAAGGGATCTCAAAGGCATGGCAATCATTTCCACTGCGATTTTGGTCCTCCGTGAGGGTAATAGCACCGACTGGACGAGCACGCTGGACAGCCAGATGAATGCATGGCTCACGCAGTATGTAACCTGGCTTCAGACTAATCCAATAGCACTGGCGGAAGCCGCAGCAACCAAGTAGGTCCTTTCTTTAATATCACCTTTTGTTGGCTGACTTGCTGTCAGCAACCACGGCACTTTCTACTACAACCAGCTTGCTGCTTTGCAAATAGTGGTCGGCGACAAGACCGGTGCGCTTAACACCACGACTACGTACTTCAATGCACAATACATGCACCAAATCAATGCGAACGGGGAACAAGTGAGATTATATTTAAATATATGTGGGGCCTTGCTGATATAAGTGTGCAGCCACTGGAGGCCGCACGGACGAGGCCGTACCACTATCGTTGCTACAACTTGGCTGCTATGATCGTAAGCCATGCCTCCCACTACCCTCACCCCCCACTCACCTGTACCCAGACGAACGCCCGCATTGCCGAGTACCTGGGCACCAGCTTCTGGAACAAGACGACTGCCCAGGGTGCGACCATCCAGACCGCGCTAGACTACACCATGACCGTCCCGCCTGGCGCTGACCTGCCCGCGGAGCTGTACCCGAACATTGCGGCCGTCGCCGCGACGTACGGGGACCCGACGGGCAAGTACGCTAGTTGGCTGGCGCAGGCGGACAATACGTACCCGGCTCAGGCGTACTTCTTTTGGGACCAGCCGTTTAGCGACAGCAACCTCGCCGCCGCTACGCCATCCGCGTCCGCGTCCGCGGTGGTGGCGTCGATGTCGGCCTCCGCCAAGAATGGCGCTGCGTCATCGGGGCCGTGCTATCTCGGCATCGTCGCGGGCATCGTCGCTGCATATATGTGGCTCTAATTGGAAGTACTAGTTATATCGATGGCTTCGTGGGCTTAGACGCTTGTAAGGGACACAGGACCATTATCTGACCTGAATATTTGCACACTCTTTCACGCTTTCCTAAAGTACATTTTCATATATATCCGTGTGGTTTTGAGGTACATATGTATTATTGGATTACCGGCACTGGTACTCGTGACACTGTTTTATACCCGTTGCATTTCACGTTTCCGATGTGACTCATGCTGGCCCCCTGCCTGTGCGATATTAAACCTTGGTGGCGTCATAGCATAGTCAAACATCAAATTGAAGCGTCGAGCTTCAGAGCTTGGTAGTTTACCGGAGACTTTGAGTCGCCGCTGGACTGGCCCAGGCTGACGTCGTTCGAGGAAGTGCTGTTCGTTGCGCAGTCAGATACTTCTGCAACGGCAAGCTGTGCTTCGGTGAGAGCGGGACGGCGGTAAAGGGGGCGAGCTTTCCTCATTTGGGTGTTGCTGCCCGGCCCCGATCTGACACTTGCTGTCGCTATTCAAGCAGCAAGCATGGCTTACATCGCCCTGTAAGTTTGTTCTCTATATTCTACCACCATCTTCAACACAAGAACAGCAGCTCCCGGTAGCATCTGAAGCGCACTATCTACCCAAAGCACAATCGGAAATCTGAGACATCTGGTCGACCGTGTTACTTATCGTGCTTAAGCCCGTCGACTGTGCATTGACTGGTGTATCAGCTTAAATGACTTCACCCGGTCGGAGAACCGTTGTAAAGCCGAGCAGGAACTCGAGAAATGAACCGGAGGAGGACGACGCGAAGCCCTACATAATTGTAACTGATATCGGAAAGGGGAGTTTCGCGACAGTGTATAAGGGTTACCATGAGGTGTGTGTCCCATGTATAGCTCAGGCCCTATTCTGATGCTCATCAATGGATATAGGAAACAAATGTTACAGTCGCCATCAAGGCTGTGAAGAGAGACAAGCTTTCTGCGAAGTTGCTCGAGAACCTGCAGAGCGAGATTGACATTCTCAAATCGCTCTCGCACCGGCATATCACTAAGCTCATTGATATCGTGGTATGTAACTAATTCAATCATCACCCATGTTGTATGTTCACGATATTCCTCGCTAGCGCGCAGAGCATTGGATATATCTTATCATGGAATTCTGTGCTGGAGGGGATCTCACTAATTACATCAAGAAACGAGGTCGCGTAGAAGGACTGCAATATATTCCCCAGGATGGCGGAGCACTCCAGTACTACCAGCACCCTCGCACTGGTGGATTGGACGAGATCGTAGTGCGGAGTTTCTTGAGACAGCTTGGTGAGTGGCATATACATCGACACAGTCCAAACTAACGCTATGTTTAGCTCGGGCGTTGAAGTTCCTGCGGCATAGAAACCTCATACATCGAGACATCAAGCCCCAGGTATGATCCCACGATGCTCGTATCGATCTTGTCGCACTTATGCTCTCCTTATACAGAATCTTCTCCTCAACCCGGCCTCAAAGGAGGAGCTGGCTAGAGGGCATCCACTCGGAGTACCGATCTTGAAAGTAGCGGATTTTGGGTTTGCTCGTTCATTGCCAAATGCCATGATGGCAGAGACACTCTGTGGCTCACCGTGAGTGCTTTCACCGCTGCTATCCCCATTGTACTTATCGTCTCTCGTCAGATTGTATATGGCCCCTGAGATCCTGCGGTACGAGAAATACGACGCCAAAGCAGATCTATGGTCCGTAGGCGCAGTTGTGTATGAGATGGCCGTTGGCAAGCCTCCCTTCCGTGCTCAGAATCACGTAGAGCTTCTCAAGAGGATCGAGCAATCGAAGGGCGTGAAATTCCCCGACGAGGATCCACCACGGGCGGACGATCCCAACGCCAATCCCATAATCCCCGTTCCCAGTGACATCAAAGACCTCATCCGTCTCCTGCTCAAGCGGCATCCCGTGGAGCGCTCGTCGTTCGAGGAGTTCTTCTCCAGCCCGGCGCTGGCGAACTCGAAGTTCCCTCGTCCCGATAGATC
>JACXVL010000278.1:0-37852 GCA_014898675.1 Athelia sp. TMB | reverse complement strand
GTGACATCAAAGACCTCATCCGTCTCCTGCTCAAGCGGCATCCCGTGGAGCGCTCGTCGTTCGAGGAGTTCTTCTCCAGCCCGGCGCTGGCGAACTCGAAGTTCCCTCGTCCCGATAGATCGAAGGCGTCAGTGCCACCGACCCCAATCGAGGAGGGAAGCGGCAGCAGGGAAGTTTGGGGTGGGACTCAAAGGATTCCGAAAGGTCACATGGTGATTCCTCCTGAAGTACTGGACCCAACAGCCATGATTCCTCCACCACGCATCCAATTCAGACATGGGTTCGTCTGCGATTTACGGAATGAATGCGTGTTTACTAATCTTGCTCTCATAGCAGTCCGAGCTCACCAGGAATGCCGGAAATTGCGCGTGAGCCTTCTTATCAGCGTTCACCAAAGCGGCTGCCAGCAGCAAGACCGGCGTCACCAGAGGGCGCCCCAATACCTGGCGAGACTGAAGAAGATGGTGCTTTACGACAAGAATATGTACTTGTTGGAGACACTAAAGCCATCGAGTTTAACCAAGCTGTTGATGGTCAGTATCTCTCTTGATTAATTGCTCCCAATCTAAACATAGTACACAGAGATAAGCGCGGCACGCCGGCGACCCTTGACAGAACGCAAAGTACCACCTTCGCCACTGGCAGATGAAACGAACAACAACTACATACCTGGTCACAACCGCAAGCAATCGAGCGGCGTAACCTTCCCTCCTCCCCCAAATCCCCTGTCTCCGGGTCTCTCTTCCTCGCCAACCAGCGCAGCTTCTCGCGCCGCATCCAATGCTCTCACTCGCGCACTCAGCATAGCTTCCAAAAAGCTCTTCGGCACAAGCCCGGTGCTGCCTCCCTCTCGATACCGAGACCATGGGGCGCCTTCAAGCCCACGCCGCCCGCAGATCATTATCGGGCGAGGGCAAGACGAAGGCGAGAGGGACCCTCTAGAAGACGAGCTCCTGGCGTCTCTGGAGGAACTGGCGCAGAAGACGGATGTGCTGACAAACTGGGCCGACGAGATGTATGAGTATGTCAAGGCAGTACCTCAGAGTAAGCTGCTTCGAGACACTTCTGGTTTCGTATGTACTGATCACAAGGCTGTTGCAGAACCGCTGCCCGACCCCACAAAGTTCACGCGGAGAGATGGCGAGGCCGAACGTCACGCCGCACGGCGAAAGAACGCAGACGTGGAAGCTGAATACAATGCCGTCACCTGTGTCGCAGTATACATGCTACTTATGTCCTTCTCTCAGAAGGGCATAGACAAACTTCGCAGGCACCAAGAGCATATGAAGATGCGCCACCCTGAAGATGAATTCATAGCTAGCGAAGGGTTCAATGATGGTGTGTACACAATTCTTATCAGTGAATGGTACTTTCTAACCTCGCTCCGTTCCTCGCAGCACTTGTGTGGTTCAAAAACCATTTCGTCAAGTGCAACGAACGTGCAGCTCGAGTCAAGACGTGGCTGCCGGCCTCTCAGGATCAATCCAAGAGTTGGCTTGATCAACTGGTCTACGACCGTGCGCTGATGCTCGTAAGTGAAGCAAATATGAACATATGCGACTGCTGACCTTGACCATCAGAGTCGAACCGCTGCCCGAAAGGAGCTGCTGGACCAAGCGAACAGTCCTGATGAGTGTGAGAAGCTTTACGAGGAGTCATTGTGGTGTCTCTATGCTCTGCAGGACGATCTCTTGCAAGTCGACAATCCCTATCTCGAGGAGGATCGGGCAACAATTGCTACCTGTAAGTCGTTTTCGCGGCTCCTAGTCCGCTCTTCCAATTGTAACTCCGAGTTTTAGGGATCAAACGAACCAAACTCCGACTTGTACGTTGCCGAGCGCGTATGTCTATGAATGACCGCGACCGCCTGGACGATGCCCGTGCCGACCAAAATCTCGCTGATGTAGTTCGTTACCCGGCGCCTTGGGACCCACAGCCTGGAGAACCCCAATCCGGATCTCCCTCCCGTCGATGACATCTCGCCATGGCATGAATCCCTGGATGGACACCTTTCATACTTTCGCATCGTATTTATTAGCCATTACTCGGAATCTTTCATCATACATATATCAACTTGCCTTCAATAACGCATTGTACCATATTCTTGCATCGTATACTATCCATGTATCAGCTTCGTCGTAATGCCAGCCATTTATCGTTCACTTTCGCGAGATCTGAACAATACTGAAGTAGCCCATGATTCCAGGTAAGATGTGGCAAGATTTCTATCAAGTCACGGACCGGTATCACTAGCCTTTACTAGCTGAGTCAGGCTATCGCGATGTCAGAGTCTCGGACTCTTCCTTGCGGCCGCGTACCCACCCAATCCTATCCTTCCTACGACTCAACACATTCACAATCATCCTCGATATTAGTCTTGGGCGATCAACGCCCAGAGATTGACACGACCAGGACATCAAACTTTCGGCAGGCCAAACCAGAATATCGCTCCCCTTGCTGGCATTCATGATCATGGATCGCATTCCTAACGAAATCCTACACCAGATTTTCCCTCTAGCCGTTACGGACGGCGGTTCGACTGGTCGCTCATTAGCCTTGGTCTCCCGCCATTTCCACGAAATGTCCAAAGAATATCGCCTCCAATCCATCAGTCTCTGCAGCCATACTCAAGCAACATCATTTGCTCTCATGCTCGATCGTACGCCTCTCAGAGAGCGGCGGATTGTCGAACTCCAAGTGCAATTCGACGACACCTGGTGGCGCGAAGACATTTGGCGACGTACTTGCTATATTGCGTCCCCGTCAGAATCAAACCCTGCCTTAGTTCTAGATTCTTCGTCCAGCCGCAAAGCCGGTCGAGATAGGCAATACAGGCTTCAAAGCCAGCTGCGTAATGACCAGCGCGAACTTGAGTTTGTCAGTACGGTGAAGCACATCTTACTCCAATCGCATCCACGGGACGCCCTGCGCACACTGACTCTTGGTTCGCTGTTTTCTGGACGGCATGTTCCGAATGTTGACTGGGTGTGGTCACACTTGGGCGAAAACCTGACCTCGCTGACAATCAATATGACTATTATGTACATTTCGGATTTTCATTCCATGGCAGTCAACCATGGGTCCCTTCGTTCTTTGCGCTATCTCGATATTGCGGAGATGCAATTCTATCAGACGCATGGCTCAAAGTTCAAATTGATATCGGCCATTAGGGATATGGCTCCATCACTTGTATATCTGCGCATCAACGTCTCCTTCGCGATGATGGAATGGTTCGACCCTCGCCAATGGCTTCACAATGAGAATCTCGAGTCCCAGCAAACGCTTCCTGGCACGATCAAATTGATTTTCATCCAATGCGACGCTGATTCGGTATATCTGGAGATGTACCAGTGGGATTTGGAGATACATACCCGCCTCATGGACACTTTTAGGAATCTGGCCAAATCTGAGTGCAGATTCAAGGTGGTGCATGAGGCACAGCGCAACTTAGACTTACAACAGCTCCTAGACGGGTCGTGATGAATCAAGGTGTGCCATTGAGTTTCATGTAGCTTTATTGAATAACCAAACGAGACCACAAGGCAAAACTCTACCTGTTATCATCACTCAGGAAACTTTGATTTCCGTGATGCTCGCTTTTAGGACACCAGAGTTTGGTGTAAAAATCCGGATTATTTACCGCCTCCCCTTGCTTGCATTCATTCAAACCGGATATTAGTCGAGATAAGCTAGTCATCAGAGCCAACCCTCTTCCTCCCTGTTCGCTCTGCCACCGCCAATCTGACCCGTTCTCTTCCTCATTTCCACCCATTTCCAAACCATTTCTCCAAATTACTAGCCTCACACAAACAATTTTCAGAGCAGCCCACTGAAATTATTTAGCATCAGCGACGCCCCGCCCCCCTGGAAGAGCTCCTACTTCTCACCTGCCTCTGCATCCCTTCTCGTCTCCACTCGCTTATTGCAGCCCTTCACTGGCCAAAATTTCGCCGATGTAGTTCATTATCCGGCGCCTGGGGACCCACAGTCTGAGAGCCCCAATCCGGATCTCCCTCTCGCCGATGACGGCTGGGCATAACAGTGATGCGAGTCATTCATCTTTCACTTTCGCGAGATCAGGGCAGTACCCGCGTCGACAGTGACGCGTCTTACTATCTGGGCTGAAAGAATTTGGCGCAGCAATGGACGCAGCAGATGTCGCAGCGGCGATTCGCAGCCCGTGTCAGTTTTTTCCAGTCCGTTGCGTCTATCCGCTGTACGTCTCGCCGACCAATATATCAGTTATGGGCCACAGCAATCGATGACAAGGGCAATATGTAATTCCAACTTTTGTTTTCAAGTTGTTACGTAGTTCCTTTGAATTGCACTCAAACAAGACTATTTTACACAAGCATATATGTATTTGCAAAACAACACCCTCGCGTCCGTCCGGCAACGAATACGACAGAAAGTTCGACGAAAGCTTGGGGAGGGCGAGTAGTCACGTGGGTTTGAAAGCCCGCCCGAGATGCCGCAGATGCTCGCTGCGAAATCTGCGGTGTCCTACAGTCTACTACAACAACCCGAGCCCAGCTAGTAAATTAGAGGCATGTTGAGAGATGACATGATCAAGACGTGTTTAGCATAGTGTGAGTGCGAGAGGTAGCACTTGGCTGGTAGCGCCAGCGATGCTCGCACATCACGAGCGGACGAGTTGTTCCACTGGAAGGCCTCGAATACGTTCCACAACGCCTAAGAGCTTGGCATGAGCCAAATCCTGTGATGTGATATAACTGACATACCTGATTGAAATAGAGTGTACTGGTCTGGTTCACCAACCAGCCCAGGGACATGTACTCTTCGCAGGGTGTGGGGCCGGTCCAGGAGTCGGGGGTGTAGGGCTTCGACATAGTACGATGTCGCTCCGAAGACGGCATACCAGTTCCTCTTTGCTAGTTCAAAGGCGCGTCTATCAGCATCGGCTCGTTTCTGACTCATTTGTAACCTTTCCCAGGACGCGGCAACTTCAGCTTCCACAATCTTGAGTTGAAAATTAGCACAGGCCACAACAGCCTTGCGAGAGTCGGTTCGATTTCCAAAATGCAGCGGGTATCCCTTGAAAATGCAATATTAGCAACAAAGGCAGTGTGTAGATATTTGATTTCCCACAACTTACATCAAGGACGACGTCGGCGTCCAAAGCAAGCTCATGGAGGCCATAATCAATGGAAGGGTTGGTGTCGACGTGACAGCCTTCATCGAAACTTGAAGTTCGGTTCTGGTAGCTGGACGCTCCATCGCCAGCGAGCCTTCCTCCCTGGCACATATATTGGTGAGCCAAGATCATAGCATTGAAAGCTACAAGAATTACCTCAGATGAATCAAACAACCTATCTACTTGCATCCCGATAAGCAAAACGTTTTAACGTGAGCAGTAAGAACTTGCCCGAGTCATCCGGCGAGGACCCATGCAGTGTTTCAGTAGCGTCAGACATTGTGTCTATGAGATTATTAGATGTGTCCACTCGGCATGCTTGCATTGAATTAAACTTGGGCAACTCACGGCTGGAAGTCGGGGATGATGGAGGGGATTCTTGGAGGGGATTCTCGATATCCGAACATGGGGGCTCTACTACTGAAATGGCTCCATGTTCTTATCAGTCCATAACACTGAACTCATTGGCCAAATTACTCACCAGGGCTTACAGGCGGTTCAGACATCTGGGAGACATTGTGCACGGACATTTCTTGAGGGAGTGAGAGTAGTTGAAGAGAGGGGAACGGTGGCGTGGCTGGAAGATAACAGTCTCGGACGCAGTATATTTATGACATCCTTCAAAATTAGTGCGAGACTAGCCGCTTACGGAGCACAGTTGACGGCAGGAGCCGCAGGACTGAACCTTATCGCATTAGTCACCGAGACTTCCTTCACGCAGTCATGATCGCACTGCAGCGCCTCACTTCCTCGGCAACCAGCTTCATCTCCGGGACGCCGCCAGCAAAACGTCGCCGAATCGATTATCTCGCTGCTGCACCTAGTAATGGCGTTCCAATTCGCTGCAGGCCGTGGTTTGAAGATGGGAATATTGTCCTTGAGACCGAAGGCAAGCAGTTCAAAGTGTACAAGGGCATTTTGGCAGCAAATTCCCCTATATTCAAAGACCTCTTCGCTTTGGCCCAGCCTTCTGGTAATGAAGAGGTGGATGGCTGCCCTTTAGTGCAACTCTCTGACTCGGCGCTGGATTTGGGTTGGGTTTTAGAAGCTTTGCATGATTCTGAAAGGTGCGTATAGTCACCTACCGCTCATCATTAGACGCTGCCTGAGTCAATCCTCAATCCACCCAGGCGAAAAAACACCTCTGGGAAATCTATGACGTACTCTGTTCTGATCGCCTTTCTCCGCCTCGGCCGCAAGTATGAGATCCAGCACATTCGAGATCAAGCATTGGAAAAATTGGAGCTAGAGTTTCCGACAACCTGGCGAGGGTATCTGGCCCGGATAACAGCGCACAGGGAAAGCACTACAGCCACAGGCTACATCGCACCAAGAGAGATTCTGGCCATGGTCGATATTCTACGGGAGAATGACCTTGCTGGATTCCTGCCAGCAGCGCTGTACCGATGTTTCATTGATGATCAGAAAGGCCGAGTCTCGATTTTCCAAGAATCACTCGTTGGTCCTGCGCAGCCACGGCCTATATTGCGCGTGGAAGACATCAAAGCTTGCTCCAGAGCGTACAAGAAACTGATTCGCCTACAAGCAGCCGAATGTTTTGCATGGCTACGGTCCCAAGATCGGTATTGCTATTACAGCGCGAGCTGTTATCGGGAGAAGAGTCTCATCGAGGGGAAGATTTTCTTTCCCGTGCCGTTATGCGTGCCACTTGGGGAGTGGGATGCAACATGGGTGTCCTCTCTATGTTCAGTATGCGCCGCCAGTGGCCAAGCGGCCTTTCTCAAAGGCAGCAAGGAAATCTGGGAACAGCTTCCCGCGCTTTTTGGCCTTCCGAATTGGGAGGACGACGACTTCACTTTCTCTTACTTCTTTACTTCATCCAATTCCTCGTAGTAAAGAAGCGATTGTAGGTGAGTTGGGCTGCATGGGCCTGATTATGTATCACTAACCAGACTTGTCTAGCCCCGGGACGAACGACGGTCAGCTATGGCTTATCCTACCTCTTCCAGAAGAACGATTCTTTTTGTTTTGTAAAGTCTCACAATGCAGTGTCTGTCTATCAAGTATCCAAATCATGAGTATATGCGCTGTCTCATTCTTATTATGATCCGATGTCTTTCAAAGCGAAAAAAATTATCCATCAAAACACACCGGAGCTAGGATCACTCATACCTCTGCAGAATATCTTGAAGAGACCAACAACATGAGCATTGGGGGAGAATGGATGGGTTCCGAAAAGAATGCACGTGTCTCTGCTCTTCGCTCTTTTTTGTTGATATATTTTTCATCACGAACAAGCAACCCTCCCTCTTCCTGGACTTTCATGCTATATTCTAGTTGGGCTGAGTACCGGGCACTGGAGGGTGATTTATGGTAGGCGGTTCGCAGAGAGGTTTGAACTTCGGATCTTATGGACATAGCCACCGATACGCCACGCTTACCGTACGGTCATCATCATATTCGCCCTTCAACGTTCCTTCAGCGCCTCACGGTCACCAGTCACGTCTTTGGCAGCCTGCTTCATCTCCGTGACGCCGCCATCAGCCAAACGTTGCCGAAGCGGCAGATAGCATTCCAATTCGCTGTAGGCTTTGGTTTGAAAATTCAGTCCGAAGGCAGTCAAATTGCACAAGGGCATCTTGCCAGCTTCCTAACTTGCCTATTTTCAAAGGCCTCTTCGCATTAACCTAACTTTCTGGGTATGAAAGGTGGATCGTCATCCTTCAGTGCAACTTTCAGAATCGGCACTGGGGTGCCAGGAGGGTTTAGAAGCTCTGCATAATTCCGAAAGGTACGCATAACCCTCTACTGGCCATAATTGACCGCGATCCTGAGTGTCAGTTGTCAATTCACCCGCTGCCACTATCTGTTTCACTGGGAGGACGGACCGTCCTGTGAATTGTGAAATGAATCTGTATATTCAAGTTTGTATGCTTGCCCTGGACGGTAGGAATACCTCTCCACGAACCTGCGGCCCTGTGGACGCGACGCTTTTGAATTATCTCCGCGAACCTTCAGTGTGCTTTGACTTAGTTGGAAGCCTCGCTCTTCTCGCCACCGCCTTGGCGAATTCGTCAGGTTTGGCCTTTCTTACTTTTTTCGCGGTGCCTTTGAGCAGCAAACGTCTTGTTACGCGGATACAGCGGTCTCCTTTGTATTTATGAACTGAAGCCAAAGAAAGGCTGTCAGAACGGCATTGGACGCCGATGGGCTCAAACACTGTCCAAACGGCTACGCCTGACCGGATACCCTGTCGGCAACATGTACTTTCCGAACTGGACCCTCCGCGAGGCTCTTGCTGAAAAGTATCTCTACATCGGCCACTGTCCCCGCGTGGGCTTCTGCGGATATGAACACCGACCTCGGCTAGATTTTGGCTAGGGCAGCGTATATAAGGACGCTGTGATTCACTTAAACAGACCATCTCCAAGTTACCCAGCTTTTCATCTTATCAACCATCCAACCGCTCTATAACCCCAATCACCCGTATATCCATTATGTTTGCCAAAATCTCTACTCTCTTTGTCTTCGCTGCCGCCGTGCTCGCTGTCAACGTCCCCCGTGTCGACGACAGGCGCGAGGTCGAGGTGCGTGGCGTTCATTCCATACATATTCGCAGGATCGATGCTTACGACTCCTGCAGATTCCCTCGGGAGAGAACTTGGCCGCCCTCTGCAGCTCTTGGAACAGCGAGTGCCCTGCGTGAGTGGTTCTCTGATTATTTATTTGTGTATACTGACGCTGTTATTGCAACAGTATTGCTTACCCTGCAGCCACAGTCGGTGGCGAGTGCGAGCCCGGATACGAGGGCGCAGGTAAGTGGCTGTATTGAAAAATTATTCAAAATGGTTACTGATATGATGTCGTAGGCACGGCCAGCGTGTTGTGCTATTCTGGCACTGATGACTTCACCCTGCAGGTGATCAACGCGCTTGGTCTCACCGCCATCTGATAGTTATTTCGCAATATGCGCCGAATTTCAAAGCCCTTCGAAGATAGAATGATTTGCTATTTTATGTCTCGAACGTCGTGTCAATATATTTTCATGTGACTGTTTACTGTTCAATGCTGGCGAGAGGAACGCGAATCTGAGAGTGGGTGACGGAGCATCGGCCCTCGCTTATTTTCCCCAAGGCTTGCTCTGACGGGCGCATGTCTGCTTTGTCGCAGGTGGCGATATGGAGTAACAGCGATTATGTCTCAGGAAAATTAGTGATCACCGAAAACTCGACTCGACCGCTCCATTACAGTCACGCATTCACCATAATGACTTGAATAAGAGATGCACCTTGGCGGGAGTGTCGCTCGCTAGATGCCGACCAACGGCGCGGTGGCGCTGGGCATCATCGAGTCACAACCCGTTTGGGCCAAGGTCTTGAAGCTTGCATTGGATGAACTTCTGCAGATCTAGAGCATGCAGTATCCGCATCAAATTTGACGAGTGTTTCGAGTGTTACCCACTCGGAATATTAAAGCTGGCCCATTTCTTACGCCCAAAATTCTGACGCTAATGGCAGGTTTCAACTTCGCGAGGGCTAATCCAGTGGAAAGTGCACAGGTAGAGCAGGCCAGAGCAGGCCTAGGCAAGGGTACCAGCGTATTATGATTGGAGCCTGGTGAATTTACGAGGCAGAGAAATGGAGACGACTGACCGACAGTATTTGCGCACTCGTGTCAAACATAGGATACGCAGCACCTGTACACCACGTACAGGATATCGTGGGGCACGAAGGTTCAACTACATCAGGTCCCTGGTCTATATTGACCTTGTTCCCATATCGCGATACCAACACCGAATGAGTCGAATGCGACAGGTCAAAAGTTCCCATCCTCAGCATTGCTCAGGGTCCTGGTCCATCGCGCTCTGCATTTGGCTCCTGCTAGCCGTCAATACTCCTCTCAGTTAATCCCACTAAGATGCTTACCTGAATAATCGACGTAGCCGATAGTCTCCAGGGTCCTTACGAAGATAAGTACAGCAACATGAGCGATTAGCCCCAAAGCCCCGGAATCATCGTGGAGTTCAGGCGCTTGGGGCGATTTGAGGCGTAAGTCAGCGGACCCGCAGGGTGCATATACTTAGCGTAGAAGAACAAGTGTGCTGCGCATAGCTCCAATAGCGTTTAGAAAATTTACAAGCAGAATGCTAGATGATGTGCGTTGCCAAGAATACAACGCTAAGCCTTGCCACCGTTCGCGGCACGGGTCCCGCGGGATCGCCTCGAGGAGTGCATGAATGCATACAAGTGGTCCCAGTGTTTTGGAGACCGGCGGAGAAGCAGCGGATGCAGCGGACTCAACGGCCAAAGAGCGAAAGAGGAGTAATTTGTTGGTAATTTGTTGCCGATCGCTGAAAATCTGAGATAGCGAATTAAGGTGCGTGGAGATTAACGGAGCTCTTATCGACGTAGGATCCGTATGTTGGAGTGTTTATGGGTGGAGCGATCCACTAGCAGGGGTGGGTCGCCTTCGAATCGCGACGATGCGACAAAGAACAAGAGAGTGAAGCTGGATAGCCCAGAACTTGCAAAGACACTCCAGGAAAGGGGATCTCGGTAGCTAAGATCATGGAGAAGCCATCGCAAGCCAACCATGATTCATTGCACGAATGTATTCCGCACAACAACAGATCGAGAACAAGACAACTCCAAGTAAATTTTGAACAAGGGAACCAAGGTCACTAGCACGATCTCGTCACCCGCAAAGTTAGAGTTCTGGAGAAAGAACAAGGTTTGGGCCGCCACGCGAGGCCACGCGCCGATAAACTCTATCTGCAGAGCGCGTCCGACAAAGAACCAGCCCGTCGCAGCATAAAGCGTCCTGCACCAAAACGGGATATGAAAGGAACGTCCCAAAGCGGAACAAGCCTGGCTCTTTTCGTCTGCGTCGCCTTGGTTGCGCTGGCATTATATTGTGATTAATTGCATCACTACCCGTATCTAAGCAGGATCGGCAGGATGCCATAGTGGCGTTAAGTGCGCCCGCTAGAAGATGAGATCGGAGGGCAGACAAAGATGTGCGGTGGCGGTGCGGGCGACATGGCCAGATTGGGAAGTTGGCGGCGTCGGTGGGCGCTTGTGGGCGTCCGGGGAAGCAATGCCGAAGCACTTGATTGCAGCAAATCATTAAAGCAGCGGCCATCGACAGGTCGCGCACACAGACCTGAGAAATCCCCAACATATTCGGAGCCACTGAGTAAAGCAGAAGGCCACAAGACCATGTCATTCTTGTCAGCCCTAGTCACGCCAGGGTTTAAAAGCGGGGTGTATGCGGGGAATTTTGTCAGTCTCCTATCTGCTCATCGAGCCTGCCTAGCTGCTTTGTCTGCTATCAAATACTGATCCAGAGGCGCCCACAGCTCTGGCATGCGTCCGCGTTTGTACACTTTACCTTCCTTCCTGCGAAGATGTTCCGCAAGCTCACGATCGCCCGCACGGTCGGCGACGAGCTGCATCACGACGTAATGCGCTACTTAGGTGCCATCAACGCGTCCAGTGCCGTGCTCGCCATTGTTCGCCTATTTCAGCTACGTGCCTTCGTCCGCCGAGGACGGCTGGGGACCCAGGGGGACCGCGACCTAGACGTGCTAGCGTTTACGGCACTAGGGGTGGCAAATTTGAGCCAATTCTGCATGAATGTGTTTTGGGCACGAACGAGCGGGAGGTGGATCATCGGACGCGGGCTTGACCGGATTACGGTGCTGGATACTGTATTTTCTGTGCTGGATTTTGGGAGCCTGGCGCTGGTGCTGGCTGGGCACTGAGGTGTGGCGTATGAAATCAGCTGACCCGATCAACAAAAGTGCACAGCCTTATTACTAGCCGGGCCTGTCAAAGATTCATGCAATCGACAGATCAACGACTTCGCATCTTCGATAAGATGAAGTCGAGCACCCACACATCCGAGTATGGGCAAAAGTCGAGGACGCGCCCACAGATATCATCAATTCGGCCATATGCTCGACGACAGCGGGTTTACAAGGCTTTTGCATTG
The DNA here is from genome assembly GCA_014898675.1 of Athelia sp. TMB. Taxonomy (NCBI): domain Eukaryota; kingdom Fungi; phylum Basidiomycota; class Agaricomycetes; order Atheliales; family Atheliaceae; genus Athelia; species Athelia sp. TMB. The sequence continues at coordinate 25,743 of JACXVL010000278.1, read as the reverse complement.
TGTACAATTCCAACTCTCCGGGCCCATAGTCCGATAGCACTGTCCTTGTATTTGGCATAGTTAAAGTTCTCGATGAGATGGGCCCAGCCATTACGTGGGGTCCATCTCACCAATTTCGTATATTCGGCCTGGGGCGCGTGGTTACCTGATATGGTCGTTCCTTTGTGACCGGCGGCATTAGCGTGCAGTTGGACCGCGACAAGGTCGTAAGGGCGCGAGCTCATACGAAATCAGTAACAGCCTTGTTCCAAGCTGACTACTGCCGCTGCGCTCTCTTATATAACAACCACCATAATCGCTACTATTGCCAGCATCATCTCCTCCCAACACAGCCCAACACATCCACATACCAATACTACCACCTACATTCAGATAATGTTCCAAGTCGCATCGCACCCCACCACCTTCTCGCACCCGGCATCCTGGGTACATGACGATCTGTCTCCAGTGACATCGCCTGCTCGCAACAGCTTCAACAATTCCGATATCCAGCTGCCCCGCACACTCACGCGGCCGACTTTCTCAGAGGTCTCTCGTGATCAGATCGCAGCGGTCGCGCCAGAGCTCGCCAATGTACCAGCAGAGTACATTCGCCAAACCCTGGCTGAGAAGACGCCTAGGTGAGCATCTTGTGCACTGAATGACCTCGATCAGATGCTGACTGCAATTCCAGAATGCAAGCTGGCATCCAGTCATGCGCATTGCCTCAAAAGATGTCCAAGGGCCAGGTGTCCCAGCAGGGCTCGCGGCCAATTGCCGTACAAGTCCGACCTTCATCCAATCCCCCTACCTACCCCTCCCACCTCCTCGCCCTGACGACCAGCTCAAAGGTCCAGAGCACAAGCGACGAAGTCATCCTGGTGCCCACACACAGCATCGTCCTCGCCGCACACTGCCCCTCCCTGCCCCGCATGCCCCCCGCCTGCGCGCAGACGAGCGCCAGCGCCGTGAACATCCCCATCCTGCCCCTCTCCGTGCCCAGCCCCGCCGCCTTCCCGACGCTGCACAGCTTCCTCTACACGCACAGCACCGCGACGCTCCTCGCCGCGCTCCTGCCCGGCCTCCCGCCCGCCTTCCTCGGCAGCGTGTCCGCGAGCACCGTGCGCGCGACGCTCGCCTCGGGCCCGAAGCTGCACCAGCTCTCCGCGCACCTTGTCGGCGGGATCCGCGGCAGCCGCACGCAGGTGCTCATGAGCTACGCGCAGCACATCAACTGCGTCTGGCGCAACACGGTCGCGCTCGGCGTGCACGACGCGGACCTCTGGGACGCGCTCGACCTCGCATGGGAGATCGTCCTGGGCTCGCTCAACCTCGCCGCGGGCGCCCGTTAAGCGCTGTGCTATAGAGAGGATCGACATGAGCGCCGGCGCTGTAGAGTCGATTCCTGCCTGCCTGCTTATTCTTCGCTTTATTTCGAATATTCGGATTCTGGATTCTCGGATTGGAACTCCCCACCCCACCCCTAATTACCCCCACCCACTGTATTTTTGGCCCCTTCTCGCTCCCGATGTATTTTTCGACATACCACGCTCTCGCACGAGGCGCCTATACCTCCTTACTACATGAAATACCTAATCACTGATCGCCGATCGGAACCTTGTAGCAATTCGTTTTTCTCTTCATTCTTGCTTCACCTGAATCAATTTAATTCGCGCCTGCAATCACTGAACGTGCCCAAATCTTTCGATCATCGACAAATTGCAAGGCCTGGTACGATGACATCCACACTCGGAGATCGGGGCCGCCGGGTCGAAGCCTGAGAAGCGCGGGATCAGGCTGGATCTCTGTCGGTTTTTGCCATCTCCTCGTGTGCCCGTCATCCCACTCTGGAAAGACCGAACCGTGAGCTCGAACCCTTCGACAGCCGGTGATACGGGAGTACCCCGGTGACAATACGCGTGTCGCTGGCCCTCACGTGCCCCTGACGCAGAGGGGCTTGCTTGCACGCCCAGCTGCGCGTCTTTTGTGTTCCTCCTGTCATGATCCCCGCCCCGGCTGAGCCTCGCCTGCCCGCTGGTGCTCACTTCCCAAACCTGATGCTCAAACTCGCAGTCTGTGCCTCTTACGTCCTTCTCTCCATTCTATACCGCGGTCTTGAACGGTGAACGGTGCCACGTCCAGAAAGGGTCTCCTCGTGCTGCGAGTCCGATCTTTTCCGGTGTTGTTGCGGACCCAGCGACTCGAGGCCTCAATCATATCAAGATGGCTTTCCGCGGCAAATGGAACTTCAGAAGCGTCAGATGCGGTCATACTCGTGTCTTCTGGCGCTTTCCGTGTGATTGGTGATCACGATGACCTGGACACTTGGCATCGGCTTCTAACTTACTCGCCCCCATGGTTCCTGATACCTTTTCCCGAAATCTGAGAGCACGTGTATGCAGTAACTCCTAGGATACAACTCCAGTGGCTTGCCTCAATCGAGAAGAAATTTGGAGCCTTGCACCGTGCCCCCCTGTCTGCTTGCCCCTATCGCCAAAGCGAAGCATTTCTTCGCAATGTCCTCTATAAGTGAGGTACAAACGCCTCGGAGGTGATCCTGGATCTTGTAAGTTGCTGATTGATCTTAGTGTATCCTCTGGCACCATTTCTCGCATATCCTACAGCCTTCGTCAAAGTGTCTATTACCTATATTGCAGACTCAATCTCCAGCTGGCACCTGCTTTGTCTAGAGATGCTATCGGTTCGTATTTTCTCTCGATTCCTGCTCTCAAACCTTCATCAATCGGCCAGCCACCGATTCTTATCTATCGCGCTTACCATTGGATGAAGTTCTCGTCCAGTGACCTTCGGGGCTTCACCTCAGCCAATCGTATGGGATGTTCGTTTCAATCGGACTATGAGGACCACACTTTTCCCGATGGTTTCGGCACAACTGCGCTTTGGGCATCACAGGGTTTGCACGCTCGCCTTTGGTGGTCAGTAACAGCCTTTGAATTTCAGCATATCTGCAATACATCTGTCCGATGCCTTCGCATGATCTTGTTGCATATACCCGTTCCCTGGAGGCATTTAACACCCATCTTGGCGGAGCTCGATTGTTATAGGTGTCTGTCAGTTTCGGAGGGATCCATTAGCCTCTGAACAAAGCAAGCCTGCCAGTGCACCTAATTGACTCCGAGGCGTAGTGTTTGTCTAGAAATAATCTCTATCTTCGAAGATTGGGTGGGTCTGGATCATAGCTCGGCATTTTATGCAAGTATGATGCCCCAGATCCCGAGTATACACACTTGCGCAAGACACATCTACCACGATGGAAGGAAACGTCTTGTTCCACCGTCTGTCGTTTGAATTCTGAGTCGGCAACCCTTGCGGGTTTTCGGCACGTCTCAAGCTATGCTCTTGCTTACAGGAACACAGAATGGCTCTGCCCAATGTCCCAGCGGCGTGGCTCGAATGCCATATACAGAAGCAACGGTGGGCGGAAGGACTTCCTTTCGAGTTAACCTCTACGTCATACAAGAGATGCGGTTGGGTGCCTGATAAAGGCAAATGGCATGCCTCTATTCGGTAATCCCCAGTCGCTTTCACTGTCACGCAAGCTTCCTAGGCGATAGTGTGAGTATAACTCGCGTTTCTTCAGCTGTCGAGAAGTTGCTGCCATGCGCTGCCGCCGTGCTTCTCTTCCTTGGGCGCCTAATGTGTAGATAAAACACCAGCATCGCGGCACAGGAGTAAACATACACCCACTTTCTCTTCGACTCAATACCTTTCAGCCAATGTCCTCTGTCTCGTCATTCGAATTCATCGATAGTCCCAGGGCTATCATTCCAGAGACGCCGAAGGAGCTCGCGCCCTTTCTCGACTCCGCTAATGCATGCGAGCCCATGGCCACTTCGCGTCTACAGGATACGCCTAAAAATCAAGATCCCGAATTCTTCATGCAGGACGACATGATTGTTTTTTCCGTCAGTGATATCTCTTAGTCACAGCGGATCTACATGCTGAACTTCTCCAAACAGGTTGATGATTACCTCTACAGGGTGCCTCGATTCTTCTTGGACCGTGAAACTTCATTTTTCGCGAACGAAATTGGGTCTATGGATAGACCAGTCAAGCTTAGCGGTGTCGACCGCTGCGAATTCAATACTCTATCGAGTTTCTTGATCAATACGTTAGTGCTAATTTTGTCTCGATTAGTGCCTCATCTAAATGCATTATTGCAGGAAATACGACCCTGTGACCCTCTCTTTTCCACAATGGCTCGCGATTCTGTCGGCTTCAACGCGCTTCGATATGAAATCTGTTCGAACACGTGCTACCGCCAAGCTCACCGCTCTCCGCTGTGCCATCGATCCAGTCGAGCAGATTGCCATTGCGCTAAAGCACCACATACCAGCTTGGCTGACAGACGCTTATGTTTCCCTTTGCGAACGCGCCAAACCCCTATCGCCCCAAGAAGTTCAATCGTTAGGCATCGATGTCACTTGCATGATCATGGAGGCGCGTGAGGCTACTATAATGGCCGCCGTTGGTGAGACACGTGGGTCTCCATATTTCGTGGAAGAGAAGGCACCGTCTGTCGCCGCGCGATCTGCAGTGAATGACGTCTTCGGGCGGGAAGAACGGGAGAGGCAGAAAGCGAAGCTGGCGCTGGAACAAGCCATAGTAAGACAGGAGCAGGATAGGTTGCGTGCGCTGAAAGAAAATGAGGATTCGGAGAAGAAACGCAAGCTGAAGGAGGCACAAGCAGCGAAGGAGGAGGCGGAGGCATTGATCAAGGAGATGGAGAAAGAGAAAGTTACGGACAGCGATGATGCTTGCCAGCCATCACAGCCCTCTCGCAAAGGGTGTGCTGCTAAATGTAAGAGGTGATTAATGATTGGTATTACTTAAGAGCCTGTTCGGCAACAATTTTAGGACGTACAGATGTACGCTTTTGAAACTACTTTTGAAATCGTGTGACTTTCTGGTTGTGCCAGTGTGTGCCGGTCAATTCGGAGTTTGAATTTCGATTCAGGTGTCATTGTGGCGAGCCACAATCCTCCCTCGATCATCGTCAAGCTCGTCATGGAGAGCGATCTACGACGATCGGCACGAGGCCTTGTAGTCCGACGCGTGCAGGTTTACATTGCCGTGTTCTTGAATGTCTTTATCTTTGCCCTCATCTCTTTACTCGAGTCTGCAAATCCAACAAGAGAGGCCTACCACACTTCGGCTTTGACTGGAGAGGCTTGGGTTATGGAGCTGCTTGCGGGGCATCCGAAGCGCATCAGATGCGAGCTTGGGGTCACCCATGACGTGTTTTTAGCCCTGGTACAGCAGCTTGAAGAGCTGGGTTACAGCAGATCAAGATATGTCTCCCTCGAGGAGCAACTATCAATATTTCTGTATATGGTGGTGACTGGGTTGACTGTCAGGCATGTTGGGGAGCGTTTCCAGCGTTCCAATGATACTATATCTCGGTACAATATGGCATATCCTTCTGGGGATCTGAATTAATTTGTTATATATAGATACTTCAACCACATGCTCCATATCTTCTCCTCGGGGCCCTTCTACAACAAGTATATTATTCTGCCTGGACTAGATACACCCATTCCTCCAGAAATACGCCAAAATCCGAAATTCTATCCCTATTTTAAGGACGCCCTCGGTGCACTGGACGGTAGCCATATACATTGCGCACCACCCGCCCTTCTTCGCCCCAACTATCGCAATCGCAAAGGATTCCTCTCCCAGAATTGTCTGTTTGCATGTTCATTCAGTTTATTATTCGTATATTGCTTCACAGGCTGGGAGGGCTCGGCTACAGATGCTCGTGTATACGAAGATGCATTGATTAATGGCCTCATCATACCGGCAGGCAAGTATTTTCTTGGCGATGGCGGCTATCCATCGTGCGAAGCGATTTTGGTTCCATATCGAAGTGTTCGATATCATCTTGCAGAATGGGGCCGGGCGAATGTTAGGTATGTGCCATGAATTGATTCAAACTTAAGCTAATGTATGTACCACATAGGCCGCGAAATAAACAAGAACTCTTCAATTTGCGGCACGCATCTGCCAGGAATGCTATTGAGCGCATATTTGGTGTATTGAAGAGTCGCTTTCGAATCCTCGCTATCGCACCGCAATACAGCCTCGAAACTCAAGCTAGGCTTCCAGCGGCACTATGCACACTCCATAATTTCATTCGCATCCATGAGCCCCATGACGAACCCGATCTCCTGGATGACCCTACCCATACTGGTGGTGGCTCAAATCTCCCCGATCGCGATGAACTCGTATCTGCAGCCACCGCCGCCGATTTGGATCAGCCATCAGCACGCCGCGAAGAGATAGCTGATGCAATGTGGGCAGATTATCAGAGAATTTTGCGCGAGAGGATGGAAGCTGGTAGTGTTCCGAAGGAGGACGAGGACGATGAGCAGGAAGAGGATGACGAGGACGAGGAAGAGTCGGATGGGTCTAGAATGAGCACTTGATGACGGGGAGGACAAATTGTAGTATTGCAACATGTTTGGATACGATAATGTGAAATAGTGAATATAGCGGCGCGACAGGAAGACATACAACAAGTTGTTGGAGAACATGAATGAAAAGCCACAGACAATTAAATCACCATCTGGCCCATCCCGGCCAGCTTGCTCTGCTCGCGCTGCTTCTCTTCCTCGAGCACCTTCTTGATCCATTGGATCCTGAAGGCCTGACGCCACAGGCCGTTGTAGGTGTGAACGTACGACGGCTCCCTGGTAAAGATTGTGAGCAACATGATGCAATCCTCATCGGAGAAGCCGTCCTCGTTCCGCTGAAGCATGTCAACAGCCTTGCGCACTGTTTCTGCCGCGGGATCGAGTGCTAGCCCAGCAGCGACTGCAGAGGTGAGGGAGTTTAACGTGCCCTGGAGCTCGTGCACGAGCAGGACCAGCGTGAGTTTGTCGCTTGTCCTCGATGACGAAGCGTCATTGCGAGTGGACGGTGTCCCACCACTCTTCGAGGCACTCTTGCTCTTCTTCGCCGGTCTAGGGGGCTTCTCGGACACAGCTGCAGAGGAGCGGGCTGAGGTGCTCGAAGGCGGGACACTGTGGCTTGGTGAGATGTTGGAGACTTCGACATCCGATGTAAAATCAAAGTCATCGTCGGCTTTTCTCTTTGGAGCAGATGTAGAGATTAGAGTAGAGCTAGCGGCATTGTCGGCGGTGAAAGAGCTTGCGTTGGCGAGGCTCATGACGCTATTGGCTGGACCATCCTCTGTCGTATCGTCGCCGGCCGGCTCCGGGTCATCGACAGACGACGCAGCTGAGAGATGCATGGAAGGGGAAAATGAATGGGCTCCTCTCGGAACAGTGGACCAGCAAATATCGATCATCTTCTCGTATAAAGGCCATCCACTGGTCTTGAATTTCTTCATTTCTTTCGCCTGTACTATGTATAAGAGAAAGCAAGCATAAACAATAGAAATAGTGACTTACAAGGTTATCGGTCTTCAGGAAGTCCTTCCAGGCTGCCTCGGCAGCAACACCTTGAATATTACACCCACCCACAGCGTCATAGTGGACACCCGACCGGCCAATATAATCTTTTACCGCGCGCATAGTTGTCTTCAACTGTGATCATGATGGATGTCAGCATCGTACCAACGAGAGCCCATCGGAGAAGCAACATACCCCATCCCACTTGGTCTTGACCTGCTCGAGGTTCTTGGGAGGGAGATCGGGATGGCTCTTTGTAAGATGGGTGACGAGCTCGCGCAACACAGCAGTCCTGAAGCCCCCAGTACCATCACATACCGATCGGCGTTCGTGCAAGAAGTCAACAATGCTCTGAACCTTGCGATCTGTCCATTTCGCTTTGGGCTTCTTGGCCTTGCTAGCTGGCGGCAGCGCCGAACCTGGCGGTGTTGGTAGGGGAGGATCACTAGGTGGTCCCATAGCCCCGCCCTTCGACTGAGGATTGGGTGCTGACTGTGACATCAATGGGCCTTGAGTTGCCATGAGGGTAATGAGGGAAGCTGAGATGGAGGTGATGGCGATGGATGAGATTATCAGGCGGCGTTTTCGTATGTTACGAGTCCCCTGTTTACAGGGTGATGAGTTTGTTCTTTCGGACGTTTTCCTGCAAAAGTTATGCCCTGCCTGCGTTGCACATTAAGCGCTCGTGTGCCCCCTATCTTTTCGCTCCCACGCTTCTATTTATCTCTTTGATATCTATCCATCTTTTACATCGTACGTCGGAATCGGTCGGATCTCGACCAAAAAAGGCCCTCTTGGTATTTTTAAGTCCTTATCTACACTTGTTTTGAGGTTACTTTTATGGTTTGTTTCACTCTCCTTGCATATTGGCTATGTTTCGCATGTATTCCTTTTCCCCCCTGCACATGTGTCCTCTCGAACATTGTTGTGCATGACCCTGCGCTCAGATTTTTGTGTATTCGACCAGTATTGCGTACTCAAATTCCTCCCCTTGGCTTTTCGTCCTCTGTCTGCCGTATTTCTCGCAACATCATTTCGGTCTTGCCATATCTCCTCATTACTTGTGCATTCCTTGTGCATACTGCGATCTTGACACCCGATAACTTGCACCATGGTCCTAACGTGCTCGCCCGAGGTCAACTCCAACGTTTCGAGAACTAGCTTTGGTGTGCTCAACTCTACAGGAGGCGTATGGCAGCGGCCCAACTTAAAAAACAGTGATAAGTACGGCGTACAGGTCTATTTGTCCAAGATATCCCGCTGAGCCTTTGTTTAGCCCTTTTCGTGTGGGCGCCGTGGTACATCTGACGTGTTTGTAGGCGCCGATGATACATGCAAATTTCTCCCTTCATACTCACCAATACCTCGGTGCTGACTGTATGCACAGTCGATAACAGCACGTGCGGCTGTCAGGAGATTACACCGTCTCATTCAGCATGGAATTAGCAAGACGGACCATTGCCCTAACAGCAAGCATCTACGAGCCAGCCGAGTCTTTGAACGTCACGCTCCTCACTCAAACCGTCGGCGCGAAGTTGCAGCCAGCACCGCTGGTGCTTTTCTATGCTGTACTGGCAATGTATCGGTCAGTCAATCATACCCTAGCGAGGCTATGTGTTTAAATTTTCTCTAGGGTCACAGTGGTTGCTATAAAAACATTGGGCTACCTAGCACTGCCTTTTTTACTTGTCCGCTATATTAACTACCGACATATGTGCCATTGGGAGTAGAACACTGCCATTAGACTGCACATTCGTTCTCGAGACAAACGGTCGCCGGTTTGTCCCCTGCATCCGTCAACAACAGCGCCGCCACTCCGTGCCCTGGAGCCGTCACTGTCAAGTTGCGCACAGGCGTGCCATTGTCTGTGTGCGCCCATGGGTCCTGGACATTGTATTGACGTCCAGTACGGATTGCCCATGATTCGGTCAGATGGAAGAATATTGGTGCGGTGTCGATCTCGCCGAGGAACGATCGGAAGGCAAGGACTGCGAGGTGATGCGAAGTCAGAGGCACATGACTTATTTCACATGTCACTGGGTGGGGCCGAAGGCTTGAGGGGACGAGTATATCGCCAATTTTTGGCACTCACCCAACAAGTCAAAGGACGACATGGTGAGGGGCGATCGCCTCGTTGAGTTGGATAGGGACCCCCACAGTATTAGAAAACTATTCAAACTCCGAATTGACCGGCACACACCGGCACAACCAGAAAGTCACACGATTTCAAAAGTAGTTTCAAAAGCGTACATCTGTACGTCCTAAAATTGTTGCCGAACAGGCTCTATTATAATAACCCTACAGTACCTCTCGGCAACATGCGTATGCAATGCAAAAAAAAACTTCTTTGAACGCGCGCGTTTTTGCATTTGCTGATATGCCATTGGGAATTTCTATGCTGCAAGGTTGGAGATGACGAAAGGAAGAGAATAAAGTTTGAGGCCTTGCTATTAGACAGACTCAGATCTGGCATGGTTCGGTTGGCGCTGTCATAGAGCTAGACGTTTAGAGGGTCCGCGACTGCGTGACTGGGTTGCAGCGGTTTTGTTCCTGACCTTCATCATAGCGGATCAATAGATTATGGATCTTCCTCAGAGTACGCCAGGTATAAGTTTCGACGTGCTCCCAATCTTGCTGTGCTCATGGCCTATGATACTAATGGAAGGCATGGACTTGCCCGATCTTTACGAGGCATCAATAAGCGAACTCCAGAGGGGGTTATCGTTGGGTCATTTCACTAGTGTGCATCTCGTCAAGGTAGCTCACTGATCGCAACTCTCCCAATCCAAATATTGTAACTGATGGTATAACAGGCTTATCTCGCCAGAATCGAAGAAGTCAATTACAAGGGCCCAAAATTATGTGCCATTATCGAGACGAACCCTCAAGCATTGGAGCAAGCCGCCAGAGCTGACGAAGAAAGAAATTTAAGGAAGCAATCGTCTCAAGAATTTGGGATTCTGCACGGCATCCCTATCCTTGTGAAAGACAACATAGCAACCAAACATGAAGAAGGTCCACAAGCGCATGATTGGCTTCTGAGAATACATCTAATGAGCTTCCGTTAGGCATGAACACGACTGCTGGTAATTGGACGTGACGCTTCTCATTGTGAGTGATTCATTGAACCTTCAATGCAGGCTCGCATGCACTTGTCGGCTCTGTGGTCCCCCGCGATGCCACCGTCGTCAGCCGTCTTCGAGAAGCTGGTTCTATCATCTTAGGCAAGACCAACCTCTCAGAATGGGCTAACTATCGCGGAGTTGTTCCGAGTGGCTGGTCTGGCAGGGGAGGCCAATGCACGTCGCCTTACTATCCGCTGCTCGATCCCAGCGGGTCCAGCTCAGGTAGTGCAGTTGCAGTTGCAATTGGCCTTGCAGCCGCTACGCTAGGAACGGAGACAGATGGGTCTATCACCCAACCTGCGAGTAACAATAACATTGTGGGAATCAAGCCAACAGTTGGGTTGACTTCCCGCGCCGGAGGTGAGGAGTTAGACTTGATCTCGGTCGAGAGATAGAAATTTATCTTGATCCTCCCCAGTTATTCCTATATCGTCTCATCAAGATTCAGTGGGACCAATGACACGCACAGTGGAGGATGCAGCCATAATCCTCTCTGCTATCGTAGGGCCTGACCCTCTCGACCCCGTCACCCTGGATCAGCCCACACCGGCGCTGGACTATCGCAAAGCTCTCGACATGTCTGCACTGGATGGCGCTCGCCTTGGTGTACCACGCCTATTTCAGCCTTACGACGAGGCAGTCGATACTGCTTTCAATCAAGCTATTGAGATTATGCGAGAGCAGGGGGCAGTTATAGTCGATCCGGCAGAATTTTCGAATGCCGATGAGATTCAAGGATCGACAAGTGAATCAGCAGTGCTTGCTGTAGACTTCAAGGTTTGAAAGCAGTGCCTCATCTTGTGTAGGCTGTCTCAATTGATGGGATGAGATGTTAGATCGACTTGACTAAATATCTCGATGGCCTGAAGAAAGTGCCAACCGGGGTGAAGACATTAGCTGACCTAATCGATTTTAACACCAGCCATGCCGACCAGGAGCTTATACCGCCTCATTACGCTGACCAAAGCCAGTGCGTGACGCATTCCATTTGCATAGCACTGATTATAACACGCGTTTAATTGCACAGATTCATCGCTTCAGAAGCTACCTCGGCTGATGAAGAGTACCGCGCTGCTTTAGCGGCTAACGAAAATCTTGGGCGGACGCATGGCATTGATGCAATTCTCAAGGAATATAACCTGGACGCCATCCTACTTCCCACACCCGGTCAGAACACCCGTTTGGTATCGCGCGTGCATGCCAGCATATTGAGATATATTTCAGGATATTCAAGTACGCCACCTGCTATTGCAGGATATCCTATAATCTCAGGTGCGATAAGTGATATATTTCCCGCCCCTGGTCTGGCTGATACTATACAATGTCGACTGCCAGTGCCGCTGGGCTTTCAGCCGGAAGATATCGTGCCGACAGAGGCGTGCCCAATCATACAGAATGCTCCTGGCGCACCATTTGGAATCTCATTTTCTGGGTCAGCATTTAGCGAGTCCAAGCTGATAAGCTTGGCATTTGCTTATGAGCAAGCGACTCGCGCACGCCTTGGGAGACGGGCCTATAAGGAAGCTATCCCTGTTACGCAGCTGAGAGACGTGATGGCAAAATTCGACTAGCTACAGCCTGCGTTTAGAGTAATATCCAATTCGTCTTTTATATATTGGACTCGCACAAGCTCTGCCAGTGGGCCCCGGGCAGCCTTACGACCAACAGGAACCAAAAAACCTCCCAGATTCGGATGCGAGTACTCCGTAGTAAGCAGGAGTTCTTGAAATTTGTTCATTTGCTCATTCCTGGTAGATCCACCTGAATGCGCTCACGCGTTGAGTCAAAGAAGGAAGTCGCAGTCTGCCGCCGTGACTGCAGGCACTGGAATAATTACTCGAACCCAGCATTGATCAGTGAGCGTGCTCAACGTGAGTCCGAGGCGCATCATTACTAAATCAAACAAACCTCGGATCTTGCAAGGCGTCGTGAAAACAACAGTGATTTTGGCCTTATCAAACCCACTGCTATCTTTTCACAGACGACTCACGGCCTCGTGTGTGTGCGAAACTTCATTACATATCGTCGCTCATGGTCGACCGCCTCAAGCTTAGTCTGGTCTGGCCTCATGCTCTCCACGTCTTGCAATTGCTTCCCTGACGAAACCGTTTATAAATGACCCCAGAGAGCCCCGCATTTTGATTATATACTCGCACTATGAGCTCTGTGTCATCTTTCGAAGTCATCGACTCTACCGCTTATTGTTCATCCGAGTCCAACACTGTCGTACCCATCCGACCTTCACTGGTTGTAGACGATATCGAAGACTTGGTCGCGTTGAAAGATATGGAGCCTGTGCACCTGATGGAACCTGCGTCGCAGTCAGCGAGCCCCGTTTTTCTGGACCAAGATCCAGACTTCTTCATCGAGGACGAACTGTCCGTGTTTCGCGTGAGTGATCATTCTAATTGAAGCTTACCATATCTGAATAGAGGGCATTTAGGTGGAGAACTGTCTCTTCAAAGTGCATAGGTTCTTCTTGGATCGTGAATCTGCGAACTTCCCTAGAGGCGTGGGATCAACAGCGCAGCCTATCGACCTGGATGGGGTGACTCGGTTCGAGTTCAAGAGTTTGATGAACTTCTTCTACCACGGGTGAGTATACGTCTGACTTTCGGTTAGGGCTCGACTAATCACCCACCTTGATAGTATGCACAACTCCACCACTCCCTCGCTCCCCCAGTGGATCGCACTCCTATCAATATCAACCCGGTTCGACATGGCCAAAGTCCGCCAGCGCGCTATATCCGAGATCACTGTACTTCGTGGCGACATTGACCCTGTGGACCAAGTCGTGCTGGCGCAGAAATATCACGTTCCTATCTGGCTTTCTGACGCATACTTTTCCTTATGCGCACGGGAGAGACCTCTTGCTGCCAATGAAGCGAGAAAGATGGAGGGCGATGTCCCTTATCTGGTAGCGGAGGCCAGAGAAGGGGCGCTCAAGGCTCAGATGAACGCCTATCGATCCGAATGCTCGCCTAAACCTTTCGGCACGTCAGACGTACCACCATGCAGCTTGAACGACGAAGCTCGAAGAACTGAAATAGTTCGAAAAGTGGTAGACGAGGTTTTTGGTCGTGAAGAGCGGGAGAAAGAGGCTCAGCGGCTGGCTGTAGAACAGGAAATCGCGCGGAAGGAGGCTGAACGACTGCAAAAGGAGCTGTATGAGCGAGAGAAAGAGAAGCAACGGAAGCTGAAAGAGGCGAAAGAGGCTAAGGAGAGGGCCGAGGAGGAGATCATGAGGATGGAATCTGGGGACGATTATCCGGCTCCAACTCCGAGCTTTGTGAGAAGAAAACCGTCGGGGTCAAGAGCGAAGGGCAGAAAGATGATATCCTCGCCGGCGGAGATGGCTTTCGAATGAGGGTTGTGTAGGTTTTTGGGGTGTATTATGTTGTTATGGGTATTTTGGCATATCAGTATCAATGGGTCCAGGACTGCATCGGTAATGCAGAAATTATACTACCCTCAAGTCGAGGGGGCGCCTTAGTAGCTCTGCAGAATTCTTGGATGCATAACTGTGTAAGCTTTTTTTATTGAATCTCCTGCCACGTCTGTCCATACCTCCTGCGTAGCGTCTCATATAGATGCCCCTGGACGTCCGCGCGCAGAAGAAGCCGCATTTGAGTGCCACTGACTGCCGGGAGCCACGTAACTCAATTTGCCGTCCCACCAAATGCATTTGATAGGCTTTTCGATACTTGAGATGAAGTCCAGATACTAAGAGATGACCGAGCCATGATGAATCGAAGTCTTCCTCGTGAACCAATGTAGGCCAGGGTTGGAAGGTTCGCCAACGCCCATATGTTTTACAAGTCTGTCAAAATATGGGAGTTCCCGATTTTCTGCCTCGGGTCAGCATTCTTGCTATCTCCCTTAAGAAGCCACCTGACGCGATTGTAGCGATGTGTGACTGAGGTGGATATCGAGTGGCACAGCTATGTGTCGTAGATACCTTCTCAAATCAACAGAGTACGCCAGAGGGACATGGTCTTACTCCAGAACGTTCCTCAATCTCTTGCGAGCATATGCCGAGACGTGGACCACGATATTTCTGGGAAAGCCAGTCAAGAGCTTGACGTTGTGTACATGCGTCGCATGTTTTGGTTGATAGTACGTTTATGTTGGCTTGAGGGGATTTGCCAATCTCCATCTGGATACCTTCAGCATATGACGAAGGGGGACTGGATCGAGACATACCTCGTTGTGTGATCGATAATAAGCACAATGAAGGTTCGAAAGAAGGCTGTGCGATAACGCTAGCTGTAAGGTTTCGTGGCAGACGAACAGAAAGGAACGGATCTCTCCCGGGTAGTAGATTGACCTGATAAGGGGGTACCTGAACATTTGACCGCCACGTTGTCGCGACGGAGATATCTATGTGTACCCCGCGGTCGAATATGCGGGGTACAGTCCGTTGACTGGCAATTGACAGAAAGAACCAGAAATCCAGACGGTGCTGCGTGAACCATTCGAAGTGCCACGAAGCTATATATAGTTATCACCTTCACCATGCGAGTTAGAAAGCTTTGCCATCGAACCTCTGCCGTTTGTCTGCCGTGGACGTTGAAGCTTTGGGGCAAATCTTCGGTTCCGGCGGTTGATCAACATAAGCAGCCCAAGCAACTCCGGTATCGCCTGATTTTTTGGATGACCCAGTTGTGACGTGCTTTTCTTGGGAAAAGCAGTAAGTTTTCTATGGGGATATCATAGATGATGTGGAGAAGAAGCTTGTTGGGGAACTGGAGATATAACAGGACATAACGTCGGAGAAAGAGAGTTGTGCCCCTGAATGGCCTCGGCTGTAGTCCCTGGCGACGCTGACGCGCCCAAGCAGATATTGACCGCGTCAGGTCCTCATGAGCCATCATGCCCAGACTTGACCTCCATTGTTTCGGCTCGAACCTCAATAATCTCTGTCAGACGCTTCATATTTAACAACCTTGCCCACAGCGCCCCCTCCCCTCCCCAAATTCAGCCCTTTTGCGACCTCTCGATAACTCCGGTCACCGAAGCGCGCCGGCCGACAAGCGCGATCAGCAGAGCCCACGTAGCGGAAAACGATGGCCCCATCCACCGCATCCACACACACCTCTAGCTCGAGTCCGACGGGCTTGAGCTCGCGCCGCATGTCTAGCGACTCGTCGCGCAAGACGACGCCGCTCGCAATACCGCAAGAGCGCTCGGAGACGATCAAACCCACCAAAAGACATCGTCCCCAAGCCCTCACTCAAACACACCCAGCTCCCAGCTTTGCCTCGCAAAGAAGCGCGAGCACGAGCAGCAGTGGATCTAATCAACCCCACACACCGAGCGTAGGCGCGTTTCGCGCCCATATACACCAAGTACGTTCATTTCGGACGCGGATGACGCTATCGCAGACGGTGCTCTAACACAACTGCAGCTTATGCCAAAACATACTCTGTTCCATGTTCGTGTCCATGTACACCAATTGGCCAGCGTGCCACTCGTGAAGGGCGAATTTGGTGTGCGTTGGAAATTCAAGAAGACAAAGTCACGCAAGGATCACAGGAGGCTAGATAAGACGAAGGGTCGGGATGAAGATGGTGAAGTCGATAGCGACGGAGAAGACGGAGAAGACCATGCAGATGACGATCGGCACCATGACGGCTCAGGCGACGATGCATTCAACTATGGCTCGTATGGAAGCCAGTTGAACCTGAATGGCAACGGCAGTCATGTCAACATCCCTGCTGTCGTTGTGTCTAACGGGCACCACAGTACACTGGCCTCCGTGGCATCCACGCGTCCCGCCAGTCCCAATCCATACGCGCAATTCCTTGCGTCGGACTGGCTGCCACAATCCTTCCTACAACACACGCACTCTCATGGCGGCGCTGGCGGCGGGCCCCAGTCGACAACCTCTCTCTCTGCGACCACGCCGCCAGGAGCGTTCGTGCATGCCCGTGGGATGACCCCTTATCACCCTCTGCAAGAGCACAATGTTACATTCGAGCAGACCCTAAATGTGGTGGTGCAGATGGACGTCAACCGGGATACGATGGACCTCCTACCGAATGAACTCAAGCTTGTGGTCATGCAAGTAAGAGCTCATTCTCGCTATGTTATTACCATTTAATTGACGCAACGGCTGTAGCGTGTTATACCGGGCGACATCGATGCCCCTCACAATCCTCGACTTGGCGCAGTATACCTCAACCTCGCAGAATATGCTAATGCGGGTCCTGTCACGCGCCGCTACCTCCTCTGCCAGAGCAGAACCAACGCAACACTCAAGCTTACCATTGAGTTGGAGCATATCGGCGGCGAAAGCAAATACAAAGCACCACCACTCCCGAAGGGCGAGGTCCTCGGTGGAATCGCTGGCATCCTCGACAGCGACGTCTATAAAACGCGCCCACGGGCGCTCGACCTCTATGGGATGTATTATGACCCGAAGGGCGGACACAACCCAAGATTCGTCAAGCCTGCGCACTCACGCGCCGGCTCAAAAACCGTCTCCTCCTCTATCAACGGTTCCATCGACATTTCGAGCCTATCGAGCGCGTACGGCCCGCGCACGACGGAGACGCTCATCGAGGCGATATTCAACCCTGTACCGTCGCACGTCGAAAAGCCGAGCCCATTCACGTACTACGTGCCGTTCGACGAGCACGCACAGGCACAGCGCGCGGTGTCGGGGTCCTCCACGTCAGGTCGCACGGGGAGCGACTCGGTGCGCGATGGGTCGGTGAGGAGCATGGCGACGAGCAGTGGGCGCTCAGGCGTCGCGCCGAGCTTCGAGACGCGCAGCGTGCGATCGATATCGAGCCAGAGCCATGGGAGCTCGCATGGGCACGGCCAGGGCGTGGGCGAGTATGGAAATGTAGATGATAAACGGCGGTGGTGGCGGAAGATTGGGAACAGTCGGCCGAGCACGCCTGTTATGTGATTGGCTATTATGGTGCGTGGCGGATGGCTGCGCTTGATACCCCGCGGGAGGATGAGGGTCGGTGATTATTTCGTTCTTTAATTTTTCGTGCTTTGGTTTTTTGAAGATTCACCATATCTTCGTGCATGCTCTTACGGATAGATGATGCCTCGCTAATGTGTACCACTACCTATACAAACACTCCACAGTACATCCTACTTACTACTTGTATCACATAGTTCCTGTCGGCCCGGCAATACATCGATGCTGGTGCTCGCAGTGCGTTGCTAATGATAGATGCTTCTTGACAGAGGTGTAGTATATCGTATCGGCATTGTTCGTGCAATGATAGAGTGTAGGAGCAACGATTTATTATAATTAACTAGGCAAATGGTAAACCGCACTACACGAGATTGGAGATGTCAACGGAGGTCGCAGAAAGACTTAATGAACGAGACTCACAATGTAATCATGACGGGGGTGGCGACGCGTTCAATGGCTCTGCAGGTACTGGTATCGCCTCTGCAGCCTCCTCTTTCGCCAGGACAGCATCCTCGGGCATCAGGCTCACGCCCAACCGCTTCTCATCCTTCGCTTTAGCGCGCTCAGCTCTCTCGGTCAATTCTTTCACCAGTGCCTCTTCCTCTAACCGCTCGCGTACTAATACGCGAAGGCGCATGCCCTCCATGCCGAGCAAGCTGGCCTTAGTGTTCATAACGTAGTTGTCTAATCCGCCAGCCTGAGCAAGGGGGATATCTATTTTAGTCTTTAGTTGCCTGCGGCGCGTCCTCTCGCACCTTCCTGATGGACCTGAGTGCCCGCACGGTTACTTTGAGCTTCAAAGTCTCTCCAGTAGCCTCCAGAGGCAGTTTCTTGCTGCGTACGTTGGGCAGCCACGTCCTTTTCGTCTTGTGTTTCGAATGGGGAACATTGTTGCCTGAACGCCTCATTTTTCCATGGAAAAGGCCTTCCTGAGCCCGCTTGAAGGGCTGGGAGATGATAGGTAGGGTGGTAAAACGAGGCAGTGACCAGAACATGGTGGGTGAACGCGGTCCGTGGTCGACGAGCAAGTGGACAATTTGGCCGGAGTCTATTGCGCTGTAACTTTTGTTGACACCGGCCGTGCACGGCGAGTCCTGACCACAACTGGACCGTGACCACAACCACTCTGATCATGATATTGATCTTTGCACACCAAACGATCTATTTTTCCATACTTGAAAGTCTATGACATAATTCTTATGCTATGCTCGGCGACGGTCTCCCACTCCGTGTGACCTCTAAGGGCTATGCACTCCGTTAGCTGTCTGCCGCTCGGCTGATCAAGGCCTGCAGCGTATATAAGGGCGCAACAAATGGCTGGAAGACATCATATTCAATTTCACCCAGCATTTCACGCTCCCATCATCTTCCTATAATCATAATCCCTTCTACACTTACAATGTTCGCTAAAGCCTCTGCCATCTTCGTCTTTGCCACCGCTGTGCTCGCTGCCAGCGTCCCCCGTGCCGATGACAGGCTCGAAGTAACCGTATGTCATGTTTAGCTCAACATGAAAATAACAAGTATGCTAAATATGCTCACAGATCCCTTCGGGAGAAACCTTGACCGATTTGTGCACGTCGTGGACGAACGAGTGCATTGCGTGAGTCATTCTTCGTCAATTCCCCTGCTCATGAGTATTGACGTTGTGGTTGCGACGCAGCCTTGCACATCGTGCAGGCAAAGCTGGTTACGAATGCACCGCCGGATACGACGGCGCAGGTAAGTGGCTGGTTCTAACAATCCCACGAGAATACTAACTTTTGGCGCAGATTCCGCCAGCGTATTGTGCTACGCGAACACGACCCCCGTCAACGACTTTACATCGCGGGTGATCACCGCACTCGGCCTGACTCAAATAGAGTAGGTCATGCCTAAGATTTTTAGGGAAAGGACGGCTCGTCATGTCAAGTACCGACTGTGATAGTATATCTTCATAATCCTGTTCTCTGTGCGATGCCAACTGGAGCATACTCGTTTCTCGAACATCTCGGGGGCTTGCTTAACTCCTCCTGACTCAGCTGATCGCGAATCGCCAATGTGCGCCAATGTCTGAATTAAGCTGCTATCTTTCACGATATATTATCATCTCTATCCCTTGCAACTTGCGATCGCAACGAATGTATCGCATCCATGTACATTGTACAAGAATT
Organism: Athelia sp. TMB; assembly: GCA_014898675.1. Lineage (NCBI taxonomy): Eukaryota > Fungi > Basidiomycota > Agaricomycetes > Atheliales > Atheliaceae > Athelia > Athelia sp. TMB. The sequence continues at coordinate 6,116 of JACXVL010000278.1, read as the reverse complement.
GCAATCTAAATATTACTCCTTGCTATGCCGCTCCGCCCGATCTACCCTTTTCACGTCATAATCTGGCTCCTGCTCCCCTTCGTCTGCCTTGGCGCTACGTTCCGCCCGGTCGGCCTTGTCCGCATCTCCTTCGCCATCCTTCTCCGCAACACTTGACTTCGTCTTGATCTCCTTCACCTCCTGCCTCAATTCGTTCTGCGTGTCATCGCCCTCCCCGTCCCCACCACGCTTCCCCTCCGCCTCCTCATCATAGTCCTCCGCGATTCGGCCAATCTCGCCCTTCAGTCGCCTCTTTTCCGCAACCAGCTCCAACCACGCATCCACATCCAGCCCCCGGCTCTTATACAGCGCCTCCCTCCGCGCCGACACGCTCCTGTCCAGCACGCTGGCGTAGCTGACCTCGCGCCCCTGGTAGAGGAACCACAAATAACCGCAGACGACGGTGCTCAGCCCGGAGAGGTACGTGATGGGCTCCATGACGTCCCACCCGTAGTCCCAGAACGTGAGGCGCGCGACGGCGCCCCAGTACACGATGAGCGCGCCGAGGCCGCCCAGCGCCATGCGCCGCGCACCCGCGTGCGCCTCGCGGTCAAACGCCTTCTTGAGCGCCTCCATATCCTCGAGGCGCTGTGTGACGAAGGTGAGCCGGCGCTGGAGGTAGTGTGTGCGGTCCTCGAAGGTCGGGACCTTGATGTCGATGATGGCCTCGTGCGGCTCGCCGCCGTCGGAGGGGGCGGGGTACGTGATGTAGATGGAGAACTTGGCGCTGCGCGAGGCGTCCTTGATGAAATCGCCGAGGTCGGTCGAGTCGGACCACTGGAAGGGCGTGCCGGTGGCGGAGGTGCTGCGGAAGGAGATCGTGGGCATGGCGGGGGCGAGCGCGCCGAGGACGAGGCGGGCGACGTGGGAGAGCGGCTGGGAAGGGTGGAGCAGAATTACGGTCGGTGGCGGGGGCTTGATGTTACTGTAGTGAGTGCCGTCTTGTTTGGAGGCGGTCAAGGGGCCGAGCGGGAGGATGAGCTTGAATAGATGGGACGAAGTCGGAAGGAGTTTCCCTGATGAAAATCAATCAGCATGCGAATCTCGACTGAATGGCAGGCGGGTTTGACATACCTTTTCCCTCGACGATGTTGTCAAACTCGCCTTCCTGGCCAGGTGGGGCATTTAGGGACCCGTGCCCAGTCCGTTTACTCCACTTCGAAGACGCATCGGCGTTCGCAATGAACTGTGAGTGGCTCACGTTCGCGTTCTCGGTCGCCTGTGTGCTCGAATTGTGTCGCACGACCACCTTAAATTTGAACCGGGTTGTGGAGGGCAGATATCCTACAGGCAAAGGCAAGGGACGATATCCAGGACGACTGGCACTTGCGCATATTCGAAAGCGGGTGCTTCTAGAGAAAAGACCGAGGAGATTCATGGACAACCTGGGGGTATAAAGACGACATCCTGCTGGAGTCAGAGAGTCCGACGTGAGGCACAACGATTGTCGACGTCATTGCAGCAGCCACAGAAACATGCCGAATATCGTCCTCGGTTCGTCCCAGCAACCATGTGTAACCGTTTGTTTCGAATACTTGCGGTTAATGGATTCACTGCATGAAGTATTCTGGGTAAGCAAAGCGGCGATTTTGACTTGAGAAGTTCGGTAGCAAGCAATTGCAAAGCGTCAGTATGCTGACGTAGTTTCAAGCGCCTAAGTTTGCGGTATTCCCACGGTTGCTATCTCAGTGTCACGTGCTTGAACCACCACGCGAGCACATGATGATGTGACAGTCACATTAGGCAATTTCCATTCATCTCCTGCGACAGTGTGCAACGGTCACTCATCAGCATACAAATATATCCTTCACAGCTCTTTGGACCGAATGTCCTGTTAAAATACGTCTCTTGCAGTAACGGCGGCCAGAATTCTCTCTCGCCCAGAATGTCAGAATACAAATCTGCGAAGGAGGCCTTCGTCTCTGGTATGACAGGTTCAAGCATCGGACATGTAAACGCAATCTCAGCTGTAGCACTGGTGCGTTCTATATCAAATCAAAGTCCCAACGATGCGCTGATATGATTTGAGCACAGGCATCGATTGCATTACACTCCAGCTTGAAGTCGCGTCTCCCGGCAACAAGTGCCCTGCAATTCGTTGCCGAATGCATCGTCCTCGTCCTCCCCCTCCTGCTGTCTATGACTCTCTTCACCCTCAAACCCGGCACGCTCATATTCGCGCTTCTCTTCCCCACGAGTATTTTTTTGCTATTCCCGCCACGAGAGTCTGGCACTCCGTTACCCTCGAACACCTTCCGCGCACCATCGCCAACCGGTTCACGCCCCGCTGCCCCAGAGAAGTCCGAGATTGCGCCCCTTCCGGCGTTGACGACTTACAGAGCACACATGATGCTAATGACGATTCTTGGTATCCTCGCCGTCGACTTTCCCGTGTTCCCGCGCGCCCTCGCCAAGTGCGAGACTTACGGCGTGTCTCTCGTGAGCCCCCTCCTCAGCCCCACGCATCTGATCTGACCTCCACACCTGTGGTACAGATGGACCTTGGCGTCGGCTCCTTTGTCTTCTCCCAAGGCGTGGTCTCCGCGATTCCTCTCATACGCGACCCCGCTTACCTCACGGCTCCGTTCGCCCCGAAGTTGCAGACCGTGTTGCGCAAGACTGCACCCGTGATTGCACTCGGCCTTGTGCGCGTGCTACTCGTCAAAAGCACTGAATACCCTGTTTGTCACTTTTTCTCTCAGTTGTTGAGCAGGTAGAACTAACTACGCTTTATGGGGCTAGGAACACGCGACGGAGTACGGCACGCACTGGAACTTCTTCATCACGCTCGCACTCCTTCCTGTGCTGCAAGTCCTTTTGCACCCGCTCATCGCGCGTATGCCGGTTGCGGCGCTGGGATCGCTGGTAGCTGTCGGTAAGCAATGTGCGCGCGCCCCAGGGTTACGAAGTTGATGGGTTTGATATTTACAGCACATCAGCTTGCGCTCTCATTCGGGGGGCTGGAGGGCTACGTTCTGGACGCCCCCCGCATTGGGATATTCAGCGCGAATAAGGAAGGCATCGTCTCGCTCACAGGTATGCCTGCCCCACCCAAGCACTCATCTCCAACTCAGGCTCACACGCTCTGAACAGGTTACCTCGCGATTCACTTGCTGGGCCTTTCAGCGGGCACGCTCATACTTCCGCCAACGCCATCGCATTTTCGCCGGCAGCAGCGCGCGCAGCTCGTCCGCACAAAGAGTATCCCTCATGCGGGCGCGGACACGGATACAGACAACGATTCCGATGAGGACGTCAGCGGAAAACGTGTGCGCACGAAAGCGAAGAGCGAAAGTGCCCAGCGGCAGAATGATAAGACCGCTATCGAGCTGGTCTCGTATGCGGTAGTATGGTGGGTGCTTTTGGGAGCAACGAGGGCGCTCGGTGGGGATGAGGGGGTCTCGAGACGGATGGTTGGTTCTTTTCTCTCTCCTCCACCCATCAGGCCAATTAACAATACTGGCACGAACAGGCGAATCTCTCATACGTGCTCTGGATAGCCGCCTTCAACACGAGTTTCATCTTCGGGTATATGTGCCTCGATCTGTTCTTCTTCCCTTCCCCGGGCACACGATCTGTGTACTCGGCAACCTCGAAATTGAAGGTACCCGCCGAGAAGGTGCAAGCGCGCGTCTCATCTGCGCACGCGGCGGAAGCGGAGAAGGCAGGTAGCAGCGGGCCGCCGGCACTGCTTGACGCGATCAACAGGAACAGTCTCGTGCTGTTCCTCCTCGTGCGTTTCAATTCCTTTCTTAATATAACGAACCGCGACTCAAACACCTTTGTAGGCGAACGTTGCGACCGGTTTGATCAATATTTCCATGGGTACAATGTACGCGTCTGACACCCTCGCGATGGCCGTGCTGAGCGCGTATGCGATGGGTGTGTGTGCTATTGCGTGGCGGTTTAGGGGGCGGCGCCTATGGAACTTTTAATTGGGGTCTTAGAGGTACGTATGGCTTTCGTACATATGCGTCGTTGGCGTGGTTTTGATTCTATTTGTTAGTTTGCGTACATATATTATAGCACGGAGCATCGGTAGCGAGTAATATCGGACTGTCGGCGTGCCTGAGGAATAAGGATTGCCAGGAGGTCGCACAGCTGACAACATATCGTTACTCAGAATAAGCCAACGCCGATCTCATTGGCGAAATTAAATCCGCAGCAGCACGCCATTGGCTTCTAAAGACTGTCGACTGTCGCACGTTCAACGGTGAATCGATCTCGTCTGGATGTTAACTCGCAGAAACGTTTTTACGTGGATGTGAAGGGGCCAGGAGGACACCACACCTTGCCTAGGACACAACCGGCACTTTGGGAGTTTGTACTCCGAGTCACACGATTGCAATATCGCGATTGTCAACACAGTCCCAGCTCGATGAATGCAATCGCGAATTTCGACTAACAATCACATCTATATTATAGTGACAGATATTCCAACATGATGAGTTGAAAAGGCCACGTGGGAATGTATCAGGTGAGGCAAGAACTTGCAAGAAACACGTTTTCCTGATCATAAGGTCTCGCCTTTCCCAATCGAATTCCGTCTGATAGATCTGAATCATCTCGTATGTGATCTAGAGCCTCTTTCCTGATTTCCGATTTTAGCAACGCAAACCACAAGTCGAGTACTCCCAACTCGTTGCCAACCGTCGGAGTGGTACTGATACATCCTTTTGAGTAGACATAAATCGCCAGTGTACTCCCGACCCTGCTGGCTGGATGTTTCCGCGTTTCTATCGGTTCGATTTCATTTTATCGGTGATAACTCACTGGCGCGAGGCCACATGTACAAGACATGCAGAGGACTGTGTGAAACGATCGCTTGTTACCAAAGCCCAAGGGTGGCTTATATGTGCACGGCGATTTGACATGTTAGTTTCAGCTTTCGCTCGGATTTTGGTGCCTATATATCTATTTCTCGGTCTGGAGTGAGGTGAGTCTCCGACGATCATGAATTTGGCGAGCTTTTCGAAATTCATCAATCAAGGACTTCGCTTCCGAAATGCCGTGGCTGCGCTCCCAAATGAAAGCACGACTCGGAAGTTCAACTTTAATCCTTATCGATGCTGTCTTCACACAAATCTTATCTTCAATGCCCCACTATCGCCTCTCCTTGGACCAAACACTCCACGCGCTCCTTATCGGCACCCCGAGTTCTAGGCAAGCATCGACTATTACATGTCTTCACTAAAGACCCTTATCTATGTCCTAAAGGCTCGCTTAATGAAATGAGTCTGACAATCTTATCGCGTCAACAACCCCTCACCCGAGATTTTTTGATCTGGATTTATCTGAGCACAGACAGCGAAACAGAGGACTCCCAGGGCTTTGTGGCGCCTCTCCGCGTTTTCGCATTTGAAATCTAAATTGGGCTATTGCTTCGTTTAATTTGTCAACACTCGTAATCTGCAACATGCTGGCGTCGCCTTCACTCAGGGGAACTCGCTAAGTGGTCCGGATCGGGGCAACCGGGCTTCTTACACACTATTGGGGCATTGCTGTATAGACAGACGGACGTACGATGGGGTAAATGCATCATTATGCGGAGAAGATAATCCGCCACGGCACCCGCCAAACCCAACGGACCTCCGCCAATTCCAATAGGAAAGTGCACTCTGTTCGAATGACCTATATAAACCGCACATACACTCTAACAAGGCCAACAACTCATCCAATGTTAGAATTCATCACATCCTACCTCTACTTCTTGATTTCCTATATCCGTGGATTCTTCTTCGGGCATGCGACCGCCCCTTATGCCCCTCGCTTCATCCCAGCGCCTGTTACTACAGAGAAGCGTCAGTACCCTATATCGCCAGTATCACAAAAATCAGCTTACGCGTTCTGCTCAGTCGATTACGTTGATCTAGCAATAGTCGACTTGTCTAAAGCTGCCACACCGGAAGGCCGCGCTCAACTAGTGCCTGAAATTCGTAGAGCTCTGGCAACGCAGGGATTCTTCTATGCCATCAACCACGGTTATACCCAAGAACAAGCAAGTAGTTGAGTATGACTCGGTAAATCAGGTCTTGACATGGACTGGACAGACTACACGCATATTTGACATCGCCAAC
>JACXVL010000277.1:76824-88176 GCA_014898675.1 Athelia sp. TMB | reverse complement strand
GCCTCACTCGACTTCAGAATAAGTTACATTCAAGTTCTCTTCCCCGACGACGATGGCATGCTCCCTTGCGCCAGCCGCAGGACGCAGCAATAAAACCTAAATTTGCTTGAAAACACAGCAGTAAATAATTGGCATCAGCGCACAAGCAATGCATATCATTCTGTTAACACGCCTGGACTACGGACTAAATTTCGTGGAGGCAGCTTTCACTCCATTCCAACATCCTTTGCGACATAGCTCTAACGGTATTTAGCCAAGTGATCGTGTAGATGGCAATACTACTCCTACCCATGCATAGCTGTTTTGATACCAAAAGCACACAGAGCTGACGATGAGCGACAACATGAACAGCGTGCTCAAAGATGACAACACCCGCTCAGTAACGGGCCACTGCTTGCTACCGTCAGGTACATCTGGCGAATTTCTGCTGAGGCGTCTCTCCAAAGCCCGCGGCTGTTTGATCCAGACTGTTATGATGCTCGGTTTAGTCGGGGTCGTACTCGCACAGATAATGCTGTGAGTGTCGTTGAAGGAGTGTGTCTGAGAGGGATCAATACGTGATTCGATAGTGCGCACTGCGAGCAGGACACTTACCACAATCGTTTGCAAGCTTTGACCTTCCGATGCCATCAAGGTTTCCAGCAGATCACCCGTGTCTTTGTCGTAAATGTACGCTCTGCCGTGGTCGCTGCCTCCTACAACAATATTTCCCCTTTCGCCAAAGGCCACCTGCTTGGGACACGTATTGGTGGAAGGCAAAACATTCGCCAGCCGTCTTAAGAACTTGGCCCCTTCCAATCGATACAAAGCAAACCCATCTTCTGCATCATCCACAACTAGGTGCGTGTATCTCATCACGGAGTCTCCGTGCTCTAGATGATATATCGCGTCACTCCCGCTTCTGCGATGGTACGTTGCAGCGTTCCCTCTATTGCATAGATGAGATGCGTGGAAACCATGATCTTTAGGAGCTTCTTACATTGGATGTCCCACGTAGTAACAGTCTTTCACCCGTCCGTCCTCGATTCGAACTGTCGCGCTGCAGGGTGTTAGCAGAAAGAGCGACGCTTCCATCGCTCAGCTTACATTATACCATCATATAATCCAAAGACGTATATTTCCCGCCCATCTTCATTAAACAAAAGCGACTTTGGTATGGTCGGATTGGGAAAAGGGATGGTCCACGTCACTGTGAACATTCCTCGGAGGTCCAACTTTAAGAGCTGGACGAGGCCGTCTCGACTTCCAACGACGAAAAGGTCGTCCCTATGTGCGATGGAGAGGACTTCTTTATGAGCTCCCCGTTGTTCAGAAAGCAACTCTGTGTACCCTACTCCCTATGAGGTGTTTAGCGAGTACGATCCAGGGTGGACTGGCAGTGAACCAGTGAACGGAGTACCTTGAATGTCCATAAAACGAGAAAACCGTTGAGAGTTCCGAAGCAAAGCAGTTCTTGCGAGCCGCATACAGCCCAGATCATGGCTGACACCGGTCCTTTGTGTCGGTGGTTGTGATTGGGTGCCTTCTCACCACGCATTGTTTTGAGATTCCAGAGGCGCACTTCAATCCCTGTCTTTGAATAAACAACATGAAGTTATGTTCAGAATCTGAATAACTTTACCGCCGCTTGCTAGCAAGGCACCATCGCTTCTCACAGCGAGTGCCTGCACACTGTCAACATGCCCGTGGAGCTGACCTAGTAATTGATATGAAGAGCGATCTGAGGCGGACATTGCAGTGGTTTCAGGTGATCGTGCTATAGTTGGCTTGATCCAGTGCTTAAATACCTTGGAGCCTTATTGAAGTTATTGTCCACTGGATCAATTGTCTCCGGCTCATGCGGCGGGGGCTCGTTTCTTTAACAATATCTAATTGTTGTCTTTTACAATTGGGTAGCTAGGGACACCCATTATTAGCTATCTGAGTATCTCTGTGACTCGTCCGCTCTTCACCAGCCCCGACGCATTCCAGCAAGGTGCGTTTTCGCCTCTATCTCTATCTCAAAAATTGTTCTCTGGCCGGTGTCTGTTCTAGCCCTTCATCTCTGGCGGAGCAGGAGAAGCTCGACTACGAAGCTGCCCGCCGGCTCTACAACGAGGGCACCGTCGGCCACAGCTCCAGCATCAACTTCAGCATTCTCCCTGGCAGCCCCGACGCGCTCCAGCCGCTACGGTCGATGCGCACGGAGGCGGCTTCAGCTCAGACGAGCGCGAGGGATTTAGCACGGACGATGACCACTACCAGTATATTCGCTCGTGAATACCATCTTGGAGGGACTTGGAGGGACAATTTTGTTCTTTTCGCTTCGCTCACGACCCACGACCTTTACGCCTTTCGCTCGTCTGTCTCTATCCGCCCACAAATACTGAAATCTCTCGATAGATACGCGATCACCTCGTTGAAGAGCATTTGAGTCGATGCGCATCTGGACGAATCGGCAGGATCCCAGAAATCGCCCGAAGCGATGAGAGCGAGTGCTCTCGAGAGGCTCCATAGTGGTGTAGAATCCAGTTGGTCCTTTATTGAGGCGGACAATCTGCAGAATTTGACCTCTGAACCAGTTGGGAGCACCCTCATATGTTCCCATTAGACCTAACCCTCGGCCAATGTTCTCCATCAACGCAAGCTGTTCGCGATCCAATTCCCGACTGCCGCGATGTTAAAGAACTTTCCTCGTATAATCGTAAGAGGATTAAGCACAGAATATTCAACGTCCGGGGATTCGAGCACGTCTGTGGCACTGGCCTGCCAAGTATGACACAAGAGATAGCCTTGCTTCGCTGCGGCGGTGCGGCGTGGTAAGCTAAATAGAGCTCACAGATCTGAGCAGCTGTTAAACGAGACATGCATGGTCCAAGCATCAGGTATCCAAAAACAATAGACTCGGAAGCACAAGCTGGTGAATAAAAGATAGGATCTGAGACCTGTCGGACCTCGATGGACGACCGGTCAGGAAAGACAATATGGGTGGGCAAAGCACCAGAGGGTCTAGAACGAGAGCCAAATAGAAGTAAACGAAAGCGTACCATATGCTTAATGATACGAGTTATAGGGGACTTTCCACGCAGCTGCGATGTTCGTTACTTTTTGTTCGTACTCGAGTAAGGGGGTTTTCTTCGTAACGCTTGGTGAATTTATATTATACTATTTAAATTTTGGATCTCTGGACTCTGTACCTACATAGCTACCTCAGGTCAGTCGAACGCAGGTCTGGGGATCAGCACCAACATCGGCACCAGTAGCAGGCAATACTTGAGGGGATTGGCGATTTCACACACGTGGTCACATTATTGGCGAATATGAGGAAAATTTCACCGTCGGGTCAATTGAATGGATGGACTGCGACCGACACGAAGGTCGGAAGACGTCAGTGATCCCATTGAAGGAGAAAATACCGCCAGAAGTAGTCCGCCACGCCCGACGTTCAGATGAGCACCCAGGCGGTAAATTTCGAGCTGACGATGGTGCGACGCGTGATCGTATCCAGCGGCGTCAACCGTGGCCGTGATTCCGAATCGGATAGATATGGGATCACAGAGTCTGAAATCTGCGAGCTTGTACTGGATTCTGACGAGGTCGAGGCGAGTGGCTCCCCGCGCAGATTGTAATGTTCGGACTGGGAGCTCAAGACTTTCATAATTCTATTCAGTCATGTAAATTATGCGGAGATGTATTGAGAACTCCCGCTGCTTCCCCTCGTATGTATCCCGCAGCTGCTGCAACCGGCTGTCAACCTGCTTAGCTGACCGCCGTTTGCTTGTCGTCAGGAAGGAAGATGTAATCCAATATAAATTGATTTCGCATTGGAAATCTGCCGAGTATGCGCGTTTCGTGACAGTCCTCTGGACTGGTAAGTGGCAAAGCCTGTTATGATAATGGGCACCTGAAATTCTATACATACCTTTTAGGAGGGCTTCTTCGAGCTGTAAAGGCCATACAGCCTCAGTAGCCACCTTGGGCATCTTGTATCTCTTGCGAGAGTTGATGACGGAGCGGAAGACGTCTTGCGTCTTGCCCCGCATAGCGCGATGAAAGCTCGATTCTACAGTTCCGTGCACGAGAGGATGGGCTACAGCGACGCAAGGAGGCAAAAGGTAGCTGAACTCAACGCGCGGACGTTGCAAAATTGAATCGCTCAGTTGAACCTGCTTAGCTGACCACCGTTTGCTTGTCGTCAGGAAGTGGGATGTGATCCGGTGTGAGTGGATTTCGCATTGGAAATCTGCCGAGGATGCGCGTTTCGCGACAGTCCTCTGGACTGGTAAGTGGCAAAGCCTGCTATGATAATGAGCCTGACTGGATGGGCATCTGAAATTCTAAACATACCTTTTAGGAGGGCTTCTTCAAGCTGTGGAAGCCGTACGGCTTCAGTCGCTCCCTTGAGCGATTTGGTAGCTCTTGCTGCTATTGATTACTGAGTGGAAGACGTCTTGGGTCGAGCCCCGTATAGCGTGACCAAAGCTGGATTCGACAAGTCTATGCGTGAAAGGATGTGTAGCAACAGTCGCACAGGAAAATAAAAAGACATCTGAGCTGGACGGGGAGGAAGAAAAGAACGAGCGTGCAAGCCGTTGGATGTGGGTGATGCTCACTTCTTTGCCTATCGAGCTGGATACGTTCTGGCCGGTGATATCAAATCTTCTGCTCGATGGCTATCTCCGCGTCGCATATTTTAAGTAGACAATATTATCCCCATGTGATCTTTGATCACTGAACGTCCGCGGCTTGTTGGGAGCAATAAACTAATACAAGATTTATGGCTCTATGATAACGATGATAACCCTTCATAAGGCTCGAGAGAACTCCAGGTGATATCATCACTACTTCGTGATACTTGAGCCCATTCCTTAAGACCGCCACCGCGAGGACGCAAGCACAACGTAATTCGGGGAAGCATATGGAACACCGAGAACATTATCTTGCAGTGAGACTGAAGATGGTAGCTGCAATCAGGAAGGTGTCGCAAGTCTGGCCGCATAAAAAACTCACCAAGAGAGTCGAATTATCGATGCCCACAACAATCAGCCGCAATCGCCGAAGTTGTGCTAAACGGTCGGGAAGCAAGCGCCACTTTCGCAAAGTCCGGGCTGGAAGAGGTCGGATCTGCGCTAGCGATCCGTTCGGTTTCGTGGATGTGAGATTCGCGACCAGCGAAATATTCGAGTTACAAGTTGCGAGAGTGGTTATGATTTCTTCGATTGTCTGGACGAGTGGGGTATTGCTGGGGATCTCCCCGTGGATCGAGGTGATAGCCGATTTGGTGAGAAGTTTCATAAGTGAAACTACTTTTGCCAGCTTTCCTTCCAACCGGTGCAGATGCGGCATTTGCAAAGCGCGATGCCTGCGGGATAAGCGGGTGATATCACTGGCCGGGAGATGGAGTTCTAAGATGGCAGAGTGCCGAGACAGGAATGACGCAAGTGCGTTCCATGGAACACCAGCACCAATGAGAGTCAGAGTTTTGAGGTTAGGCGCGACGACGGCTTCCAGAAGAATACGCCAATGATCTGATGACAGTGTTGGCCATTCAATCTTGAGTGTTTCAAGATGTGCGAGCTTCTGGATGGTACGACCTGAGACAGCTTGCGGTAAGGACAAATCCAGATGAAAGACTTCCAACTCCACCGACTGAGCGCGCGCGCTCCCCGCTATATCCAGCAAAGAAAGGGCTTGATTTACGTCTAGGTCTCCATTGAACTCGAGAGACTTAGGACGATCCTCCGGGCGCATCGAGCTCAATCCTGCGTCGAAAGCGCCTATCTGCGTTTTGATGTTGGGGGAAGTGAAGTAACACAAAACTTCCTCTCTCGAAGCGAACCTGTCGGATCGCACCCATGCGGGGAAAAGGTTGAACTGATCTCCGTTCAACCCGATGTGATACAGGCTGAGTGACGGTAGTCGGTGCGAATTGATTTCGATGTGTACGGGGAGAGTCAGAGAGGCCATTGTTTTCGAGACACGCGTCAAAGCGTACAAGCTATCCACGGCCGCATCTGGGGCCGGAATTGATGTCCAAGAAATAATTTCGCAGATGATTTCTGTGGGGAGAATGTCCCAAGTCCCAAGTAGATTCATAGCGGTCATACTGGGCGCAGGATCTTTAGATCGCTCGCCGATAGCCAGATCAGAGAACTGCTCGTTACTGTAAGCTTGTGTTATCGTGCAGACACTTTAACTCACTGGTGCACGTCGCTTGGGCAAGTGGCTCGCAAGATCCGAACTGGACTTCCGCTTTAACGCGGGGTTCGACGTCGTGCGTGACTAACAGGATTGAAGCATGGTAAATAAAGAAATAGTGGTTTCTCGAAGGAGTGAGACGTACCGCTCGAAAGCCAAGGCGTTTCTGCGCAATACCCAAATCTTGAGATGCTTTTCTTTTCAAAGGCTTAACCTGAAACCTGTGAGCGCTAATGGGTCAAGGATATTGGCGCACAACTTACCATTGCTTTATACAACAAATTTTATAAGTGAATCTGCGAGCATGTGACGGTCAGTACGTTCACAAAGTATCGCGTATCGCCTTGGCTTACTCGATGAATTATAGATGAGAAGGGTGGGAGTGTTGATATATATAACACCTGGCCTGCAGGTAGACGGGCAGACTTCGAGTCACGGAAGGTAGAAGAGCCGCGCTGCAGGTGAATAGAAAGAGCCTTCTGGGCTATGTATGACGCCTGCGCCGAAAGTTGGAAGAAGAAGTGCGTGATGTTGCTCGGCCATCTCGCTGCTCTAGTAGGAATTAGTATCGCCATGGGATCGCCGTCTCTTTTGTACTCACAGATTGTAATGGAGGCAGACAATATGAAATAACCACTATGTATATTATCTCTTTTTCTTGGAGGTTTTCTGAATAGGTGAAGCGGTGTAGCTGATTAGCTCCCGCGGCAAGAGACAATTAGCTGGCCGCACCTGATCAATCATCCTCAGCGGTTCCGCCAGTATGGTTACATTTTCGAAGCAATTTATAATAGATCGCATATTGCACGTCGTCCACGCTGAATAGGTGTTGTGACCATGCCGAGAAGACGATGGGGATGGTCGTGGTCGTCGAGATAGGGAGGACCGGTACCAATAGCTAGGCCGTGCCGACTTTGGGGGGATTGGCGATGAAAACATCAGAAGCACAATTTTTGATTGGTCGGGGAGCTCGACATCTATGGTTGAAGCTAAATAGAGTACGTGTGCGTGCGTGCGTGCGTGCGTGCGTGCGTGTATGTGCAGACGATGTAGGCAAGCATTTGTACAGAGAATATGTGGTATACAAGCACTTCTGATCGTGAATTAAATTTCGAGTACAGATTGAGTGTAGATATGGTATTTTAAAGGGATAGTATCGTGTTCAGATTAGCGATTGAACGAGATGATGATGGCGGACTCACCTGGAGCCACTTATCAAACGACGCATGACCGCCGACCCGCCCGCCCATGCGCCAAGCCCAGCATCTCCAGTCCAGCAGAGACGAGGCGCTGGTCCTCGTGCCATCAGGTTGCCGCGCGGGCGTAAATATCTAAGTAGAGTGCGAAGGCCATAGGCGTGAAGGCGTTGGAGAAGGTGGTGGTCGGGAGCAAGGAAGAATCGGCATCAATAACCCAGTCATTCCCTACTTGGGGGGAATGGCGTGAGTGGCGCAAGAATTGGCACCACCTCGAGGCACATATGCAGAGGATCTTGCGGCCTAGGCAGAGGCTTGTGAGAAGTACTGTGTACGTATCTGATTACATTGTCATTGAAAAATACATATAATGCATATCAGGGTGTCTTTGATCACCGGACGGACCGCGGATTCTCTACTACACAAAGATTGTCCAAATCTTCCTCCCACTTATCGGAAGTAGATGAATGAGATATCACTGACGCCAACTTCGCAGCTTTGTTGATCTTCAAGACCTTGGACAGTTGTCCGCGGTGCTCGCCGTTCAGGGGCACACAATCCACATTTTTGGAAGCTGGCTGGAGATGACGGATATGCTTGGCGTTAACCACGAGGGCGACCAACTTCGTTTTCTTATTGGTCGCCTCGAGTGCCACCATTCCCGCATCCATTTGACCTTGAGGACCGGTATATTGGGATGGGGAGGTAATAGCTTTGCCGTAGAATCTGCCTTCGTCGTATGTGTCCGCAAATCGCACGCGGATCTGCCGAGAACCGATAGAAGCCCATAAGCTGCTGTCGAAGAGAAAGGATGGCTGCTCGCGCTCTTCGGGTGGCGATGTCCATTCCGGAAATTCTGTATCTGCGATGATGTTGATCAGAATATTAAATTTGAATGCTATTGACGAACACGACTCTCACCTTGCGCGGGTGACGCACCAAACAACCCCAGCAAACTAGCTTGTAGCATGCTTGACTCTGCGACCGGCTCCGGTGTCCTTCCACGCACTTCGGTTTGGCGGTCGATTGCCAGCTTGTGGATCCAGGCGTTGTTTATTTCACGCAGCAGATCCTCATCTGATGTTTTATCGAGGCAACTCCCTTGGATATTTCCTTCCAATCTAAGCGAAATTAGCATGATTAAGAGTATGATGCAGCACGGCCTGACTCACGCGAGAGCGAGATGCTCGCGCGGATATCGGCGAGGCAGTTCCGCCCTCATGAATACCAAGTTGACAAGGAGCTTGCCATCAGAGCCAGAAGCATCCCGGATTTCACCCTGTAGACCTTTGTCAGGTCCTTTGATGACATATACCCGCTGATTTAACAGGGAACTTTTCGCATCGCGGGTGAGTTGCTCGGAAGCTCTGTCGGTTTCATTCAATTTTTCTATCAGACTGATAGGAAGAGTGATCTGCACACACAATCACTTATTCGTAAACAGAGGCATTAAAGATGATAGAAAACCTTACGCACCAGTTCCGTTTTGATGTTGCCGTCGAGGATATTATGCTTGTCTTCGGGGTTCTGTATGGTGATGATCACCTCGTCCACTGCCAAAAAGCGATATATTATGCCTGTAAGGCCTGCGTAACATTCGAGCGGCCCATCTACCACCTTGACTTTGACACGTTCCCCGACCAAGAACGTATGGGCTTGCTGCAGAGCCACTGAATCCATATTGAAGCTCTCGGCGTAGTCGCTAGGAACAGAAAGCTGAGGGAATAGTAAATTTCAAAGCATCATCAGCCGTACGGAGAACATACCGTTTTTAACGATTCTTTGTCCAGGATGTCTATATAGGGCGGATCCTCGAAGACCCCCACTATGGTACCTTCCGTGCCCAACTCAACCCCGGCGATTACTTTGACACCATCGCCGATTGACCAACGACGATGGAGAGTATCTATACCTATCGGGAAAGACACCCTGGTAGTATTCGGGACACCCTCCGGGTCGAAATCAGGTTGAACGATGGCCGTTCGAGGCTCCATAGTAACGATAGTCCCTGATATGCGACTCGAACCGACAGGGAAATAAACTTTGTCGCCCTCCTTCCAGTGCATGGCAACGAATTGAGGGATGATGATGCCTGGCCAAATTCTCGAATGAACAAATACCACCATCTCTTCTTTCGAAGGGAAGGCCTCGAGCCGACATTGTGTCCCACAAACGCCTTTAACCAGGAGACCCCCTATGAATGTGGCGCCCTTGTATCGATAGGATATGCCTTCGACTTTCTCGCCCTCGTGCTTTGCTCTCGACGTGCCATCCCAAAGGGTGTGTGGGACTTCGAAGCTCTCTTCCTCTTCCTTCGTCGCGAATCGATCCAACTTCTCCACGGCGTTTAGAAGTCTAGCCACGTTGACCTCAGCCTGCACGCCAGTCTGCGTGGAGGCATCTTTATTCCGGTCATGCGCTGCAGCAACTCTTTCTTGCTCTTCCATGAAGCTCTCCGTCTGCGCGACCTCTGGTTCAAAAAGGGTGGGGATGGGTCGGTGAGATGATTTGCGCTTCTTTCCGCGAGTTTGGGATCCATATTGAGAGGAAGAACGGGGAGCTATACGGGGAACTACCGCGATTTGCAGAATGTCGGTAGAAGGGACTTGTTTAATTATCAAAGCGAGGTCTCCTTTATATAATCCACGCGTAGCTCGTACCCACTCGCCGGCTTTCGGCAATGACTCTAGGCGCCACTGATGGGAATCCAACTCCTGCAACGAAATATCTACGCGACGGGGCCTCCTGAAGATATCGCATGCAAGTAGAGCCTTCGGTAAATTACTTGGCTCAGTGGTGGAGATCCATAGGCGACCAGGGAGATAGCTACGCCATTGCACGTTCGTTATGCCAAAATGGCTTGGTAGGGCTAAGAGACGACCTTTGAACTCTTGCTCGAATCGAGGCTGGAAGGCTATTAGATTTGAAGCGGGTGTATGTGAAATGTTATCCACTCACCAAGACGTAAATTTGATATACGTGACCGTCGAGTATTTCATCGTCTGGGCCCGGTGATTCTTCGTCGCGAGACACCAGATAGCGAACTTTGATGGCTTGTGCTATCCTTTCCAGTTCCTCAGCGGAGTCACCAATAGATGACATTCGTGGTAGGGGAGCAGTGGGGCGATCAACTGGTTCATCTCTGTGGTCGAGGAAGTCTACATCGTTCTGTTAGACAGTGCGCTTTCACTGGGTGGCGAATCTTACCTTCAAAGTCTTCTTCGTCGTCTTCCTCGCTCCCAGAGCCATCGCGGACCTCGGCCTCCAAGCTGAGGTATTGTGACACTAAGCCATTCTAAATCACCAGCGTCGGCATACAAATGGCATAAATTACGATGAATGCACTTATACCTTGCTGTGCTTGCGCATTGTTCTGATAGTAAGGTCGAAGTCAGGAGCAAGGAGGATTCGGTGCCAATAGCACAGGCATCCCACACTTGGAGGGAATGGCGATTGCGCCACTTCATATTCACATATGCACGAAGATCGTCGTATAGGCACTATTTTGGAGGAGGAAAACACGCATCCCACCTAGAAGCAAAGCACAAGCGATCAGCAAAAAATTGAATTTCAGTGATTGTATGAAATGTCACTGACCACGGAAGGGCGATAGTGGTGATCTGATGATCAATAGGGGAGGGGCTATCCAACAATTGACTGAAGATTGGCGAAAGCACCACTTTTGGTTGACACCGAGGCCGATAGTTTGATATATTCAATAACTCGACAGAGGTAGGTAACATTGATATAAAAGTAGTAAGTACAGACTCCATGTAGTAAGTAGGCGTGATAAGTATCACGACAATTCACGGTACGAAGCACGTTAGACTCAACCCCGGAGCCTGGAAACCGCGTCAGGATGTAGTTGGGCAGCTGGAGCCATGGACCAGTTGACAGGTGTCGAAAATCCCTGTCCGTCCGGCCAATTCAGGGATCTGTTGGGAATCGCGAAGTGGCCAGGTGGGGTATCGATGGGTTT
>JACXVL010000277.1:62598-76710 GCA_014898675.1 Athelia sp. TMB | reverse complement strand
CCGTCCTGCAAGCGTCGCTTTAGATGATGCCCTAAGGATGGGTGATGGCCTACTCACTACTGTGCGAACCGGCCTGAGGCCGATGAGGCCGCCTTGATGGTCCATTATCGAGCTTCGAGGATGCGTTCCTGCTTGCGCCATCGTCGCATGGCTGGACGGGCCTCCAGACAGCGTTTCAACGCACGTCGGGAGTTGCGTCGCAGATGCGGTGGTTCCCAACGGCGATCCGGGGGCCAGGAGCTGCCCTTCAAGCTTCGCGTTAGCGCATGTCGGCAGCGGTGCGTCGGACATATGGCTTACCTGCTCAGCGTGCGATGCTCACATCCAGACGCCCGGCCAATCGAGTTCGACAAACGCCCTCGCCCGCGCGTATTCGCAAAGACTGCAGGGCTCCAGATAGCGTTTCAACGCTCGTCTGGAGCTGCACCGTCGACGCGATCGCAGGCGAAGCTGCACATAGGGATGAGCTTCGCCTGGCGACACACCGCGAGCGCGCCGCTCAGCACATGGAAATGCTGAGCCTGGCATGCTGCGGTTGAGCAGACGGGTTGAGCTGAGAGCGCCGCTGGCGTCGTTGGCGTGAGGGGGCACAGCGGGAATGGAGTATGTGGTCAAGGATGGTCATCGCACGATGGAAACAAGAATAAGCGCTTGTGCGCCAATCACGAGGTAAGTAGGCGTGATAAGTATCACGACAATTCACGGTACGAAGCACGTTGGACTCAACCCCGGAGCCTGGAAACCGCGTCAGGATATCGTTGAAGTATGAACAAACCGAGACTTACAAGTTCACGTTCCTCGCGCTTGCACTCGACCGATACCGTTGGCTTGCCAGCACTGTCCACGCTGAGAAGATATTAGCGCAAGGTTCAAAGATATATATGAGAATGGCATGCTCACCGGTCCCCGTCCATCCGCATTACATGCGATGGACCTGCATTGTATCTTGAGGGTAGATGTGGTCGATAGGACGTGCCTGCTCCTCGGCGGCTCGAGAGCGCACCGACTGGAAAACAACCGCAAGCCGCAATATAGAGGGCAGAATCCGAGGTAAGCTAGATCGGCGAGGTCAGCGAGAGGGTCTGAAAGACCGTCAGTAACGGAGCGATGGCATCGATGGCGGGATGCTCACTGAACATGCGATGCATGACCGCCGACCCGCCCGCCCATGCGCCAAGCCCAGCATCTCCAGTCCAGCAGAGACGAGGCGCTGGTCCTCGTGCCATCAGGTTGCCGCGCGGGCGTGAATATCTAAGTAGAGTGCGAAGGCCATAGGCGTGAAGGCGTTGGAGAAGGTGGTGGTCGGGAGCAAGGAAGAATCGGCATCAATAACCCAGTCATTCCCTACTTGGGGGGAATGGCGATAGTGGCTATAATTCCCTCAAGAAAGAGGTCTTGCGACCATTGGATGAAAGTACTTCCAAGCCTTCACAGAATTGTTGTCTCTAAGTGGTCCTTGTCGGGCGGCGCACAACTTTCAACAGTCACGACTCATGGAGTAGCTACTCGCAATGCAGGCATCACGGAGATCCTACGGCTATGAGCAGGTGATCGATATTTTGAATGTTGAATATAATGTAAATTACAAAGATGCGGTCAAGAACCAGAAAAAGAGAACACAAAAGAGAACATATTTCTAGTAATCCATCACACCGGCATCCCTGGAAGATCATTCCCCTGTTCCCCCCTGCCAGATTCACTGTCAGCCTTGTCGCGCGCAGTCTTGGCACCCGTGCGAGACTAGAGTGCAAATACGTGCATCTCCTCAGCGCGTAACGCAAATAGGAGGACGAGCAGCAGGGCCCAGTGTAATTGTGTCGCTGGACTTAGACTCTCCTGGGCTTGCCTGAGCGGATGGAGCGCCGTGGGTTATGCATAGCCCAAGGGCGCCTGAGGGGCCCGGGAAAAAATCAACGAATATATTAGCATATCACATTATGGAGTAATAAAAAAAACAGTAGTGATTGAACAAGAATTGGGGACAAGACATGGATTCTGCGCGTGGGATGCATCGGAGGCCTTCCGTCGGATGCATCTAAGCTGCGCGCAAATTATGGCTGTTATGATAGTCTCTGGTTGTCGTTTTGACTGGCCCTCTTGCAAGGTTAAAGCGCAACCAGCAGACTAGTAGAGTATATAAATACCTGCAAGCGAGTCTTTTACGGCGCCCAACAGCGGCTCCATCTTCCAACATCGTCCAAAAGGTTTAGGAAGGTCAGGCGGTTGTCTCCAACGTATGAGCCGGCTATATATGTAACGAAGGCGTGGCGCATTGGGGCTACCCGCTGCATTTCAAACGCTGAGATAAGTTGTGCCGCATGAGCAGGGAAATGGCTAGTGCAGATGATGTGGTATGGAAGGGCGATCTTCAGCGCATCGTCTTGGCGCCTGCAGTGCAAGACATAGGTCAAGCATAGCTGCCAAATAGGCTCTGTTGGTGTCTCCGCCTTGCCTTCGGGGCAAACTCAGTCAATGATAAGGCAAGACTGTGCGTGCGCGTGGACTAACCTTCAACCATCTGATTTTTGTCAGATCGTGGGCATCTGCCGTGGTGTCAGGTGGACCGGCTGTGATCTCAGCCTTGCCAGTGCGTCATTGGTCCAGCCGATTTCTACACGCTTGTGCCTACAACCGGCGCGAACGATGACGAATGCTATGGCGCTGACGCTTGGAGTGGCATAAATGATGATGACGATGTTGTAGGCACACGGTACTGTGGATCCATCGTATCCGAGCAGCTATCCGAGCAGCGATGGATGTAAATGAGTTTTCAACCATGCCGCCTGTGCCCAGTCTTGTGTTCTCCAAGCTGTTCTTACGCAAACCCTCCAGGCTCCTCGGGTCCCCCACATTCTTCCCGAACTCGTGGAAGTGCTGGTTGAGCTTATTGTGACTTCAGAACACCCTCCTGCAGCTCTTCCGCAAGGGCTGCAAGATCGTCCGCATCGCCGCCCGCGTCGCTGTCATCGTCGTTGGGCGGCTGGAGCAGTCTACGGACACTGGAGCACCAGCGAGGAGTTAGGCAAATTGTTGCTTCATGAAAAAGTTTTCCAGGAGCGTGGAAGTCCGCCCAAATCATCTCCGGCTCGTGAAGCTGGATCGCCAGCGCTCGGGCTTCAGGGACATGGAGTGCTATACGTGTATTGTGTAAGCGGCACGCAGGGGCAGCGACAACAGCCCGACGCAGCTAATCACATCACTGAATACTCAACACGCCTTCATCCACAGGAGTGAAATAAGGTGAACGAACCGAACCATGTGCTGCCACACCCTCAGGCATGTGTTTTGGTTGACGAGCTCTGTAAGACGCGTCCTGGTCTCCATATCTGTCATCAGATCCACCGCGTCGGGCTTCATATTGTGGGCAAGCAAGACTTTGCCCAGCGCCTCCAGTTCCTCGTATCAACCTGGTAGGCTTCTTCTCAGGCTCGTTTCCATCCTTTTTAGCCTCTACTGTTCCCTCTTCTCTTTCTCGATGTCGAGCGTCGTCCGCTCCGCTCCAGCGACAGGGTCCTCCTGTGAACCATTTTAACGGGACGGGTCTGCCTGTGTGTCGAAGTTTCCGTGGGGATTTGTGTCGAATGTCTCTGCAGCCAGGTGGGGTATCGATGGGTTTGTCCATGCCAGGGTACCAGAGGCCGGCCGGCAGCGGGCCTCTGCGCGGCGCATTGCGAGCCGTATCGCCGCCGTTGCAGGTCCCGGCCACGAGCCACGAGCCACGAGCCGTCCTGCAAGCGTCGCTTTAGATGATGCCCTAAGGATGGGTGATGGCCTACTCACTACTGTGCGAACCGGCCTGAGGCCGATGAGGCCGCCTTGATGGTCCATTATCGAGCTTCGAGGATGCGTTCCTGCTTGCGCCATCGTCGCATGGCTGGACGGGCCTCCAGACAGCGTTTCAACGCACGTCGGGAGTTGCGTCGCAGATGCGGTGGTTCCCAACGGCGATCCGGGGGCCAGGAGCTGCCCTTCAAGCTTCGCGTTAGCGCATGTCGGCAGCGGTGCGTCGGACATATGGCTTACCTGCTCAGCGTGCGATGCTCACATCCAGACGCCCGGCCAATCGAGTTCGACAAACGCCCTCGCCCGCGCGTATTCGCAAAGACTGCAGGGCTCCAGATAGCGTTTCAACGCTCGTCAGGAGCTGCACCGTCGACGCGATAGCAGGCGAAGCTGCACATAGGGATGAGCTTCGCCTGGCGACACACCGCGAGCGCGCCGCTCAGCACATGGAAATGCTGAGCCTGGCATGCTGCGGTTGAGCAGACGGGTTGAGCTGAGAGCGCCGCTGGCGTCGTTGGCGTGAGGGGGCACAGCGGGAATGGAGTATGTGGTCAAGGATGGTCATCGCACGATGGAAACAAGAATAAGCGCTTGTGCGCCAATCACGAGTACCGCGGCCACAGAGTCTATCGCTATGGACTTTAAGTTACAGTAGTCAGTTTGAGAAATTTATTTTGCGCGTCACGTTTCTCACTGGCTAGGACCGATGGATTGTATAGTATAGCCCGTGTAACCGTCGGAGAAATTTCTCATGTCTTGAAAAATGGCTGAGATTTGGTAGGGGTACACGCTCTAGAAAGCTCAGTTTTCAGAATTTGGAAAATCTGTCTTACAGTTACATCGGCCAGACTATCTATGTGATTTGTAAAGTTTGACCACTCAAAGTAATTCATTCACGTTGGCTGAAGCCGGTACCGCGCCCAGCGTGAGGTCTGTTTGGCGTGCCATCACGAACGGCAGTCATGGACTCTGTGGCCACGGTACCCGAGAGACTCGCTTGCGGTGGTGACACTCCTCCGCAAAAACGTCTCTCATCTTATAAAACGCTCGCGATTATTGCTGAAGTACAATTCCACCTTATTCACAAGGCATACACTTGTTGTATTAGATTGAGCTAAACAAAGAAGACATTGAGTTCCAAATTGTCTGCATAAAACATTGCACTACGAAGTCGCAAAAACGTTAACCATCATTGAAAGCAGCATATGATACTTTGAGCAACCAGCTAACACGAATATGCAAACGAATATGGTACCATCTGCTCATCTACGCAGTAATTCCGTACTGTGACCCGACCCCCCCCATCTATCATCTGCAGTGTTGGAACGTGTCGCTGATAATCCTGCGAGAAATCTTGCTCATAAGATGGAGATGAGTGCATAGCTCTGTAAACGTCCAGAGACTGATCATATTGCTGATCCAAACTGACTGTCTCGATCATAAAACCTTCGTGGCTGCTGGTCAAAGAGCCGGTGGTGACATTTGGACCCAATTGAGAATTGTATCCCACTAGCAGGCTTTCATGAGTAGATGTCGACTGTCCATGTGGATCGATTGGTAGCGAGCCTGTTGAGTGTTGGACTTCCTCCGACGCGGCTGCGGCATTCCACTCCAAGTCTTCAAGTAGGTCGTGCTGGAGCAAAGGATGAGAGCCACCAGCCAAATCCCTCAGACATTTCTGGAGCTCTACTATCCTGGTTCGGAAGATCTTTAATTGATTTTGTAAGCGCTTGTTCTGTATGACAAGAACTCTGCATCAAGGAGTGAGCGTCCGATTCGGGGTGCACCTGATATGATGGTGCAGCATACGTACGTATTCCCTTTGGTTGGTGCCAAAGTTCCTGATGTCCGGTATGACTGTCAGCCCAGATCCAAGAAACAATACAGAAATATGGGCAGCTGGACTCACCGTTTGGGCACAAACCACCGCAGCCTCTTCGAACACAAGACTGACAGGGAACCATCCTGCCAGTAGACCTCATTCAGCACTATCCATAACGATTTGAGGCCAGTGATGTTACCTATCACATCTTATCTTGGAGCTATACAAGAGAAGATGGGATAGAGAGGATGAGAGATGAAGCGGATCTGTCACATTGCGCACTGGGAGCTCACCGCCGGCACTCTGCACAAGACAAGGCTCCCTTCCGGTCACGTTCGCTGTCTTTCATACCTGCTCTCTCCTGGCTAGCTTCCTTGAGGTTTATGTGCAAACCTTCCTCTTCCTCTACTGGGCAATTGTATATGCCTGGTAGCATGCGCTATAGGCCGTGGTGGGTGGGGCAAAGGACGTTTTGCGGCGTCTTCTCGTTATTTGCTAACGTAGATTAACTTGTTTTGAAGTCTCGGTTCCAAGTAATTAACCCCAGTGTCGCCTGTCAGACGAAAACCCGTGGTGATGAAGTTAATGAGAGAGTAACACCGCCTAGCGCCCGAACCTAGCAAGCAATTTAGAATGCGAGGTCGCCAACTCCCCCGTTATGGCAGCAATAATTGCAGCCAATTTGCAGTCGCTGGTCGGCACCTCGCCTAGCTATAACAAGGCGTTATTATTTGGGATCGGTATCGCCAGAATCCCGAGTACTGATTTCTATTTGCTTATTTGCTCGCCAGACAAAGTTAAGCTTTGACAATTATGTAGCAGAAAAGCTGCCCCCAAATTTCAAAAATCAAGTTGATTGTTTATAAGGGGCATAAGGTCAAATTTCATTGGTCTAAATAATATATTCATACAGCACTACGAAAGCTGAAGATAGTCCGCATTGCGACATTGCGTCGCTCCTAACACCTAACCTCTGGCCGCATGATTAGTGGCTACTGCTAGCTGCATGCCTCCCACGTCACGCGGATCGTGCTCCACTTCCAGCTTCTGTCGATCCTCGGGCTCCTCGCACGGCTTCTTCACAAATCACGCAAAGTGAACGAGGCGCTCGCTGCTTGGCGTCACGATGAGTCTCGACGTGCTCGAGGATGCGGACGAGCAGCGGCCGTGCAAGGTGCATGTGCAGCGTGGCGAGCAACTGCTGTGGCGTCTGGGTCGAGCGCGGCAGCGTGAGCTTCAGCATGATGCGGCGGCTCTCCATCAGGGCGGCCTTCGCAGCGCGAGGGGGCGCATGAGAGAGAAGAGGTTACGTGTAATAAGGGGCTTGAACGAGGCGATGCGCTAGACAGATGGGGAGTTCGTGGGCGTGAAGAAGAGCGACGGGACGGGAGTGGTTGACGCGCATGCAGGTCTCGCTGCAATAAGGCCGATCGATTATCTGCAGGGAGGTCAGCGGCGGACGATGGTGGATGCACATCGTAC
Source organism: Athelia sp. TMB (assembly GCA_014898675.1). Classification (NCBI taxonomy): domain Eukaryota; kingdom Fungi; phylum Basidiomycota; class Agaricomycetes; order Atheliales; family Atheliaceae; genus Athelia; species Athelia sp. TMB. The sequence goes on along the minus strand of JACXVL010000277.1, from coordinate 69,623 downwards.
CCAAGGTATGGCGGGGTGCTGAGGTCGGCCATCGCGGGCGCGTCGCCGAGGTTCGCGCGCAGGGTGCTCTGCGCGCTGGACGCCTGTGTGAGCGCATCAGCATCACTTCAGCAAATGAGAATGGGGGTGCACCTGGTTGTCTCGAACACTGAGATGAGGAAGCGTGTCGCTCATGCGGTGGTCCACCGTAAGCCTGAGTAAAGGCTGAGCTGCTCGCGCCCGCGGTATGTGCCTGTACCTGCGGTGCCACGAGAGATAACTTGGTCTTGTCATCTTGCCGTACTTGTCGGACCTGCGGGACCTGCGGGCTTGCCGCAAGAAATTTGTGAACTTCCTGATGTCGGTTTTGGGACCGTTGGAGCCTGAGACTTGAACTTTCTTTCGATTTGATCGATCGTTACAGGGATCTAACTGGAAGATGACTGGAAGATGAATAATCGAAATGTGAACTTGAAATGTGAACTTGCAAGGAATAATCGAAATGAACAGCCGGAATGCATTTGATTGAGACGGGGGGAGGACAACTTGGGGTTTACTGCGTGGATAACCTACCAACAAAGCAGGCCCAGTCAAGAGGTCTCTTCTCGAATTCTGGCAACTTGGATGATGACAGTACGCCGAGATAGATTCGGCTGACCACAGGGCAGTTCATAGAGTACATCGATTTGAACAAGGTCGGCAGGCAGCCTTGGTACTTGATGTCGACAGCGTTGGTCATGCGCGGTCGGCAGACAACTGGATGAAGCTTTTTTGGTGATTCCATCTTGACTGCGAGGCAAATTCGATCAATGATTAGGCGAGACGGTGAGGATACGTGGACTAACCTCGCAATCATTTGCTCTGCCAGATCCTGCGTCAATGTCAAGTGGGTCTATTAATACTGTGACATCTCAACCTCGCCAGTACGTCAATAGTCCAGCCGTTTCTTACGTGCTTGCTGTTACAGCCAGTGCCAGCGATGGCTATGGCGCTAAGAGCGACACCGACGATGGTGTTGCCGTAGGCTGGCTTGGCGGAACACGTTGCTTGTAATCACCGCATCCGAGCGGAGGGAGATGTGAGTACTAGTATGATGGAGGGTCAGTCGAAACTTTCTGTCTTCATCCATCCCCAAATCAAAGCAAATGGAAGAGAATGGAAGAGGTCTTGCCGTGGCCGGCCTACGCTGAGGCCGGTTGGACCCACGCACGGTTATTCGCAAAATCCGTTAAGCTCGGTGCGTGCAGAGGACAACTGAGTGGCCATGTATTCCTGTCGCATGGCCGGGTATTGAGAAGACGGACCGGTCAGAGACAAGCAAATTCAGACGGCTAGCAAGTTGCGAGCATCGTTCCGGAACCTTCTTAGAGGACGGGGCGGACGCCAGCAAGTGGAAACCGTGGTTGGCGACACGGACGAGGCACATCCCGGTATGCAATCAGATCCTAGACAATTAGAATCATGAGAAAGACCTGCAATAGCGGCGAGGCTGCTTGATGCTGCTTCTAGGAGCCGCGGGTGACGTCAGTAGGTTGAGTGGTGGTCGGGGAAGTTCAAGTGCAAGTGCCAGTGCAGTGAAGGTACGAAAGTGAATATAAGTGAGCCTGCCAACTAATTTGGCAGAGGCTCCTTCATGATAGCAAAGTTCTCATCATCCGCAAAATACTTATCTCAAAAGACATGGGGGTGCTGGAATCCGCGAGAGACAGGACATTGAGGGGGCCCAAATCAGATATGAACAAGTGAACAGATCTATATGAAAACTAATGCAAGGCCGACCACAAGCCAACGTCTAAACCTGTTTATGCCTCCGTTCTGTCTTCCTTGCTTTTCTTAAGTCCTGCCATTTGTCTATGCACTGCCGTCGTGTGCGAGGGGCCATCGCCTCAACGACTACACCCCAATGTACCTTTTGACCGTGTATATTTGCTTTGACCACTTCCCGGAGTTTTATAATCTCCTCAGGCTTCCAGTACCTATCTAAGAGGCAATTAGCCGGATAATGGGTTGAGAGGTGTGATCTAACTCTTTGGGATCCCAGTCAGGGCTAGCTGTTTCTTGCGTTCAAGCTGATCTCGATTGCGGCATCGACAGGCCTGAGGAGATCTGCCAACCAGTCGGCTAACCATAACCCAGTTGTTTCCATATTGCTCCATCGCTCTAAGAGCATACATGTAACATCAGACAAAGTAACTATTACAATGAATATGTAGTAGGCTTACTTTTCAAGTAAAACATCTTCTTGAACCTGCCAAGGCCCGGCTTCTACTGGCGTATACATGGCGCGCACGACAGCATACACCGTCTGTGTTGTACGTGCAGGGACAGCCGCATCTACAGCCTGTGAGATACAGAAAATGACAGGGGAAGATCCTCACTGATTTGGAGCCAAAACTCGGTGTACCTGTGCTTCGCACGGCCCCCAATGATCTCTTCTAATTCTTCATCAGAGATACCTTCATGCTGTTCTACGTGATCAGATATGTTCTAGACAAGGATAGTGGACATACTATTTGATACTCCATGAGGGCGGATATGAGTGCTTTCTTCTCCTCTTCTGTAAAACGCCCTGTTGCTGGCGTCAAACCTATCAAGAGTCAGTTGAATATGGATAGCGGATGAATGTTGATTACCGCAATTGATAATATCTTCATTTTTCCTCCAGCCAGTATGGAAGTTGACCTATGTCAGCCATGAATAAGACATGAAATAATAATGGAGCTAATCTACCCACAAAATCATCTGAGAAAAGATCACAATGTGGGGAGTGGTGTCCACAAGGATTCTCAAGTGGGGGATCAGCGTATGGTGTTGGTGGGGGGCTCTGCTGCGTGTAATCTGAATCACTTAACTTAGTATCGGCAAGTTAAGACAATATCATCATGCACGGACCTTTCAAGCAAGAGTACCTCTGAGGCAATCGGGGTTGCTCGCTTGCTATTCCATGATCCATGACAAAGGCTGCTCACAATATAGTCAGTGTGAGCACGTATGTTAATTGAAAATGCCCAAATTTCAAGCAAAAATAAATCAAGCAGAGTAAGCAAGGTTGGAGTATGGTGGTTGGGGAGAGTGTGGTGACCGCGGTTACTGTGGTGGTTGTGCTACGAACGGCGAGCGTAAGGATCAATTTCGTCCGAGCCGCGTCTTCCTCTCACCACAACCACTTACCACATCGCCTTCGACAACTTTTCTACACATCCTTATAGCCATAAATCTGTCATGAACCCTTCTAATATATATATTTTCCTATGATGATCTCTCTGGAAGCTCATAAACGGTCAATTTCCAAACAACAACCGTCTCATTAACTTTTATCAATCAAATCAAGATGAATGACAGGGCAGTGATCAATTCACTTCGAGAGCTGTCGAAAACATGGTATAAATCAGATTTCTAACATTTCCATTATAACGACGATCCACTGTCTGGTCTATGCGCGCTCGACGTCACCAGCACCCCCAAATCCCCGACCCGTCAACCCCACTAACATCTCGTCAGGTAACGCCGCTTGCTCCACTGGACCGTGTAAATCGACGACTAGGGATGTAATGGATGAATGTGAGAATGATGAAAGAGAGGGGTAGGGAAGGAGGAATATACCCGGCCGTGGCAGCATGGTACGCACCCATTCGTCTGTTCCACATCGCACATGCCCGCACTCACGGTCGACCGAGCTCGGTTGGCCAGTAGCTCTGTTAGACGTTGTACGCAACACTATAGCCAGTTGGTGTGATTCAGCTCCGCGGCGTGACATATCGCCGAATCCCCGCACCGCGCCACCGCGATGCCTCACGCTCCCGCCGCTGCCCCCACACGCTTTGGGTTTGTAGATATGGTTCGCGCCGCGAGAGCCGCCCTCAGGCGCGTGATGTGGGTCACGAGTCTGCTCGTTTCGGTGACCTCGTTCCACAGCTACCAAAAACATAACTGTATCGTCTCCCATATGAAGAAGCACAGATTCACACTGATGGTATCCATATATCTCTAGCTGTGATACAATTGTAACTGAATTTGAATCAATAAGTTTGAATATATAAACCTATCCCAATTCTTGAGAAACACAGGATGATACTTAGTACGTATATATGCAAATGGAGCTGCTACAATAACACTAGTTTCTGCCACTTGTACGATCATTTGTCCATTTCCAATTCAGCTTCACGTTCTGGGCTTACAGTTGCTAACCAGCCTTCAGAATATAATTCCGTTGGAAGTCCTTTGGGTGGTGTGCGCTTCGATTGCAGATTCTTCGGCTCGAAGGCCTTTGGAAATCGATGTCTGACGGAAGCCCTGGAGCCGGCTTGAGACTTGAAGCCTGGATCATCTCGACCTTGATCGATCATATCCATGTAATCACCCATGGACCGGCGCCAAACCAAAGTCTTCACTTTGAAAGCGCGAGTGGTCGCTTGATCGTCGGTCTCGTCAGAGCTCACACCACAAGGGCCCAGTTTCACCAACAAATCAGAGAGAAACCGCCATGCCGCACGATCTTCTTCTTCAGCATTATTATACCTCCATCGGGTGTAGTCAAGCCTGCGTTTGTATAGCTTAAATAGGGAAATGAGTAAGTGCTATATCCTATAACATAGATAAACATGGAATCTCACATTGTGTTGTCTGCTTGCATGCCGTTTGCTCTTTTCAGCCCGAGCTGCCTGCTCATTGACTCGTCTTTCAGTGTCTGATATCGTTTCCAAAGCACCGTCTTCATTTCTTTTCGGCTGCATCTTCTTCCACTCCACGCATAGCCGATTGAATTGATCTTTGATGAGGTCCGTCCAGTAAGTATCCGTGCGGGGGTAGATTTCGCTAGCCATCGTTTCGAGGAAGTCCAGTCGTGTCAGGTGGAACCAGCGCTTGTTCCAATCTGAGCGAAGTCCTCCATCAACGTCCACACGAAGATCGTCAAGGGTGGGGCCTCCTTCATGACTTGTCATAAATTTGGTAATGTCTTCGTGGGAAGCAGGGGTGTGCATTACAAAGTCGCTGTGACTTTCACATCGCAGTTTTTCGAATAAATATTTGCGTAATTGATACTATTCATGATTAAATTGGAAAATGTGAGTTTCTGGTGGTGGAGTCCTAGCAACTCACTTACAATATTAATTTTACGCTCTTCACTGTCCTCGTTCTCCCTCTCTTCAGCCTTGATTTTTTTGGCACGAGTTGGGCCATGTTTGTATGATGCTTTTGTAGACTTGATTGATTTCAATGAGTCGCGATTTGGTGTGCAACCCAACATGTGTGTCATCTTCTGCGTTACTTTTGTGGCAATGATGTCGGTGAAATCGACTGTGGTACTGAGCTCCTTCTCGACCTCATTTACGGATTCACTATCCTGCTAGACATAAGAAATTAACAATCAAATATAAGCACATTGCTCACCGAAGCTACTTGAACCCTTTTTGGCCGCCGAGAAACTTTCTCTACACCACCAAGCTTCCCTCTCTGAAGCAATCGTGATCCACCTCTTGGTTGGCTAGGTTCAATAGATTGGCAACGGGACGCATGCATCGCAGGTTGCCGCACATGAAGATGTTTAGTAATGCTGGTCGGAACTGCTTCCCCTGGTGTATCATGATTCAAGGAAAGGTGGCTGCTGACTTCTGGTCCGCAGTGCGTAACTTCTTCCAGAGAGACAGCTTGGTTTGCATCGCGTGGGGGTAATTCGTCAACTTGGGTGACCTGGGAAGTGCTTGGGGTTGGCTGGGCTGTCGGTACAGCAGCGTTCTGAGGGTTCTGATTCAACGGAACATATGTCATTGCGGGTACTGTGTTTTCACGTTCGCGGATCAGCTCACCTGTAGGCCCATGGGTGTGTTCGCAGCTACAGCCTGCTGCTTCTCCATCATCGCAAAGAATTTCTGCTTCTCCAGCATCAGCAGCCGCCCCTCCAGCTCTTGCTTCTCCTGCAGCGCCTGTACCTCTTCCCGTAGCAACTGCAGTCGATTTTGTTGCTCCAGGAGCTCCTCTTGCTGATGTGCACGCAACTCGTGCATCTTTTCCTCCTGAAAGGCCTGGAACTGCTGCCGCTGCTGATTGAACATCGATTTGATGGATTCTTCAATCACACCCTTATACTCGTCGATAGTCCTTTCTACCTCACCCTTGTAGTCCTTGGTTTGAGAGGCGCCAGCGCTCCTAACTAGAGTTTCAGGAAGAGCGAAGCCCCTGCGGCTGAGAGAGACGTCGTGCAGGGGTTGGACAGACTCGTCTTCGCCGGCCGAGAAGAATTTTTCATCATCATCAGACGAATCGACATGCATCGGCTCACCCCCTTGGGAGTCCGAAATCATTTGTGTATCGCTATCCGTAGACATGTGCGGGTATTTCAGAATAGTTGATGGCGGACTGGGATGAATGGGTGTGCAAAGAAACACTTTTCGTGGGCCTATTTGTAGCTCTTCATTGAGAGGTCGGAAATACGAGTTTCCACAATAATCATGTCAAATTTCAACGAGTTTCACACGATGGAGACGGTAGGCATGCAGCAAGCAACACAAGACCTTTGTTCAAGCAAGATACCTGCAGAACAAGATGCATATAAGAGGATGAAGTTGCCAAGCGGGGCAAGAGGAACATTCTAGCCCCTTGACGACACAATTGTCTCTGGTTAAAAGCTCCGCGTCACCTCGACGAGCCTCGACGGCGGCCTTGGCAACCACCACATAGTAAACCAATGAGGCACTTTGATTGGCTGCGATGATACATACCCTGAAATAGAATCGCAGAATATTAACTGGGAACAATTGTGTAAAGGTTAACGACAACGTACCTGGGTGTATAATGAGCGGATAGCAGAGAAACCTGAGGCTTTCTGGGTAATTACCCGAGCCTGGATAGCATGAGATGTGCACCGAAGGTCGAATAGAAGAAAGAGTGAGGTCAACCCGGAGAAGACAAACAGTCCGGAGATCATATCAACGCCTGCAGTACAACGGCCGCGATGACGCTGAACCGGGTTGACTTGAACTGACAGTCTTGAGTTGATTGTCTTGTCGAAGCATTGTGTAGAAGATCAGATCATGCATGCGGCGGCG
>JACXVL010000277.1:21865-41416 GCA_014898675.1 Athelia sp. TMB | reverse complement strand
CTAAAGATGATTTGAGCGGACTTTGACGCTCCCGGAAACCTTTTCACGACCATGGGGTGAACCCGCGCCTTCCTTCTCGTGCCCAAGTACCGGTCGACTGGCTTCAGCTGCCCAACTACGACGATGGTGACGCGGGCGACGATGCGGAGAAGAGCTCCTGGAGATGTGCCGGAGTAACAGCAAGCTCAGCAGCTCTTCCTTGAGTTTGGGAAAGGGGTGTGCGTGGCGGACGCGAAGAGCCTGGTAGGGGTGTATAAGAACAGTTCAAAACATAGGAACGCGCACAAGTGGCGTCGTTGCAACCTGATTCCTTCCGCAGCCTTCTACCATCGGGTCTTCGAACATGCAAGAAGACATTTTCGTCAGATACATCTCTCGCCGTTCGGTTACGATGAGAGCCATAATGCACCGTCACTCTGAGCGCCAACGCCACCACTATCACCATCGTGGCGCTGGTGGAATAGCGAGTGCGTAGGAAACGGCTGGACTGATGACGAACTGGCGAGGTCGTAGGCAACAACTGAATCTCATCCCGCTGCCTGGCAGCTACGTCCGGCCTCGTATCGCAGGCGCGAAGATGATGCATCGAAGACGGCCTTTCCACACCGCATCAGCAGCACTACTCATCTTCTGTCCATGCGGTACAATATATCTCTGCATTTTAGATGCAGCAAGCAGTCCCAATGCCCTTATTGCATGGAGGGCTCATACGCCAGGGGCAGCTGCCCGATCTAGACTTTCTAGACTATGTTGAAAGATGAAGCTGTTCGGAGGGCACAACTTTCGCAGAACGCTTTGGCAAGACGATCAGCTCAGCGTGGCCAGTTCAAGTGCACTAAGTTCACTATCCGTTTGTCATATACCCAGGTACATCGTGAATGACTTGTCTCAATCGTTCTTATTTAATCTCCTGCGGCTCTATTTCAGCGTGCCATTGCGGATTACCACCCGGCCACCCATAGCCTCTCATTGCTTGGCGGTGTGTCGGGCGCGGGCTTTCTGTTTAACAACTCGGGAAGCGAAGGCACATTAGTTTCGAAGGCCTCTTCGAACACTCCGGCTAACACGAGTGTGGCTCCTCTACCCCCACGTCCGCCGCCGCCGCCTCATCCGCGCCGCCGCCTGGCGCGGGTCATGCTTAGCAGCGGTCACATGGTCCGCTTAGCAGCAGCCGACAATTCAGACTTCAGAAAATGCATCGGCAGCTGCTGCCCGAGTGGGTTTAAGGGTTTAGGGGGCATCGAATGCCAATATGGATGCTACGATTCTGCGATAATCCTCCAGAATCTGGTTTTCGTTCAAGTGTCCCCAGCTGTGACCATGTTCGGATCGGCGCCAGTGCATGCGCCATTCATCAGCGATGACTCTTCACGCCCTCAACCTCACCCTTGACTTGCAGCCCATGCGATATGATATCCTTGTGGGGTTTTAGGCTGCCTACAAGAAGAATGTTTACGTTCCAGTTGTCAATTTGACGCATGTCGCCCTCGTTAAATTCGCCTTCAAGCCCCCTCTGGCATCTAGGAAGCTAGCGAGGAAACAAGGCTCAGTGAAATCGGAGTGAAATCGGAGACGTAGAAGCTTGTTGTGGAGGGCCCGGTAGCTCTCCCCTATCGGACTTTGAGGAATCAGCGCGGGATTGGGTGAAATTGGTTCGAAAGATGCATCTAAATGATATCGAGGGATGCGCGGATAGCTTTGAGGATCACTTCAAGTTCATTCGGGAATTTCCCCAGCTAAGCGCTCGCCGCCGCCTTATTGGATTATGACATCTAGCATAGCAAGATATACGCGTCCGCGGGGTGATGTGCCCACAACGGTCTGGCACCAAATCCCGAATAGATTACTCAGTCAGGTGGAAACTAGGCGCCTCATTGTTTCAAACGGCGACTTCTCTACCACTCTACCAGGCATCATGGCTGTCCACACATATCTTCCCTCCATTCGCTTGCCGTTATTATCATCAGACTGCCGTATACATCGACTGCCTAGACCTTACAATGCCGCAACTTCCGCTATTCATGCCCATTGCCCCTGATATAGTCCCGGGCTAGACACAACAGAACTGGCTCAAGGCTTTCTTCAAGCCCCCAAGAGCGGATCATAGGGCATGTCAAGAGCAAGGCCCTACTGACAGCTTGTTTCATACGACCTGATTGCGTTTTTACTGAGAATGATACAAGAATGTTTGTGTCCACTTGTGTCCCCGGACGGACAGATTGATTTGAAGACCTAACGTGACGAAGGGCAAATTTAAAGGGCCCAAGTGAAAGCGGAATGAGGCGACGCACGATGAGCGAGCGACGAGCGAGCGACGAGCGAGCGATGACTTGGCGACCATCGCCTGACGGGCGCACGATGAGCGTACGATGGGTGGAAAGGCTATTTATATTTTGAATGTAATTTACCATATAGACAAGATTTATTGTTGAGGTGAAGTTTGGTTTCACACGATATACAATATTTGACTTGGAAAAATAGGTTCAAAAGGCAGTTCCACATTGGGCGTAAATTGCACTGATTTCAAACTTTATACTTTAAGTGGAGAATAAGGTATAAACGACACGTCCAAATCACGCAGAAGTCAACCTTCCAGGTCATCTTACATGGGAAATATAAAATGCCCTGAGAAATACAATATAATTGACCACTTTATTGTGTTCCGCCCGCTGTGTCATAAGCACTTCTTGAAATGGAGGTTTGCGGCGACAAGTACTAAAGTAGGTGGTCCATGATATCATCTGACACAGAGTAACATGAATTCAAGATTCAAGACAGCATGCATCCAATGCCAAGCGTTTGATTGGCTTCAGCAAGGAGTGTTTGGTCCTGTTTGTTTTGTGGCGCTTTCAAACTGAGTCCTGGTTGAGTCCAGCAGATATTTTAGTGGCAAGTCCTTGTCTTGTTCATTTCTGCTTACCGCTTATTATATTGTAAACTAATTGATTGTCTCGCAAATATCTAATACACATGATTCAAGTTGAGGTGGCGGGTTCGATTCCATTGAGATGATTTGATTTTGGGGGGAACGCCTTCGTTTGATGAGTCTCAGATGAGTAGAAAGTACAAATAGCCGATAGCAAAAGGGCAAATCAAAAACGATGCGATGACTACCGATAAGATTATTGCCAACTAAACAAAGGAGATACTCAGCTCTCGATCAAGATCAGATGTTGTGTAAGATTTTGTTGACCTTTTGAAGCGGTACTTACGGCTGAGCGCAGAAGCTGGCCGGATATAAAATGCTCGGCCCCTACGCTGCATGCAGTGGTCCTTTGATCGTTTGAGCAACAACATTGCGGCGAATCTTCATGGTAGCATGCTGTTCAGGAGCATACCAAGACAGACCAAGACTCTGAGCACACGCGGAGCATGCAGCTCGCCGAAAAATCTTCTCTGAGCGGGAGAAGATAGAGACCGCCAAGGTCATGGGTAACTGCTTGGCACCAATGATCGTCCTGTTTTTGCTTCGTCCCCAGCTTCGGCAACGCACTACCCGAGATTGTTCATCAGCCACCTATGATAGGGAGAAAGATTCCTTTTGGCCAGAGTTTATGTGAGCGGATCTAGGAGGCTGCTTGTCACGTATAGAGTTCTATAGCGTCGAACTGGTTTACTGAAAGTGGAGGTCTGAGAAAGGGCTACAATAGTAACAATACTGTGCGAGCGGAGGAAGTAAGTTAAGCAGAAGCCATGCTGAAGCAGCCACGTGATCAATTCCTTCTCGATCCTCGAGAGTCGACTCTACGGTTGTCGTTGCGAGTATCTTTTGCAACTCGCGGTTGCTGCTCATCCATCGCATTTGACTCGTCCGCCGGGCTACGACTTGAGCTCTTTATCTCAGATCCAGAGCTCGTGTGCGGCAGCCTGTCCCAACCCTTGGTCGAATTACTTTGTGACATTCGGAAGCATGCCCAGGCTCAACTTCTCAACAGATGAAGCATCGATACTCAAGGCCTACAAAATAGGATCTCTTGCGCCCAAGTAAGTGATAAATTCTTGTATTCGAATGATCGACTGACTGAGCTGGGATAGGAAATGGGAGGAGGTCGACCATGATTTGGAGGACTCGTTAGCTGGGTCACTGGCGAACTCGCATGGCGGAGAGGTTTACGGCGATGGTGATCCTTTAGGGCTGGGTGCGATGATTGAGTGAGTTATCGTTATCCAACTTTGGCAACGACTCTGACACGAGATTCAGTGTTTCAGACATGGACATGGAATCCAGTTAGTATTCATCTGGCCCAGATTATATTGCCGCTCAATAACAGCCATTGAATACAACAGGAGCATCTGTGCTCATTACATCAAAGTCCTTTGATCCCAAGGCCTTTCTAGCAGCGGTACATCCCAATGCAACCTACCAAGACCTGGCCGCAGGCATTAATCACCTTCAAGCATCGATAGAATCCCGTTCGGAGGCGATCAGAATACTGGTGGAAGAGAACTTTGATCGTTTCGTCGCTGTGAAAGCTTCTACAGATGGTACACGCGTGTCACATCTCACTCGTCCAGTCCCAATGCTAAATGCGCTGTAGCTCTCTATGCTGAGATGAAAGAAGGCTTGCTGGCCGAATCCAGTGATTATGCATCAAAACCCCTACGAGATCAATTGAAGCGTACGTGCTTATATTGTCTAGACACGGGTGGGGCTTACACAATATGTAGAGGCCGCCATCAAGGCAGACCAAGTATTCCTCCCAGTCCTAGAGAATGCATCAAAAGCTCAGAAGCTGCGCACAACGCTTGGTGTCTTTGAACGCTCCAAATTCTTCTTCAATCTTCCTGGCTTCTTGGTAGAGTCTATTGAAGCGGTAAGTATCTTCCCCGTTGAATACATGTGCTCAACTCTTACACATCGATAGGGGCGGTATGATGCTGCCATGCGGGATTACAAGAAAGGCAAATTTCTCCTTGATTCGAGACCAGGTCAACTCCTGCCTATTGGGACGACGAAGGACGGCAAAGCGTCTGCTTCAGCCGAACAGCAGCAAAAGCGAATTCTGGAGAAAGTTTGGGCCAACGTTGAGAAAGCTATGGGGGAGATGCGGAATATGCTACTCTCTCAGCTCAAGGATCCGACAAGGAGTGTCGAAGAGCAGGAGAAAACAATTGAGTAGATGTGATTTATTATTATATTGGGACGGCACTTACTCGCGAGTCTCTCATATCAGAATACTGATGGAGCTTGGGTCTGCGGACGACTCCGTTTGGACCTACTTCGATAATCAACACAACTACATTCTGGGACAAATGGGACATGCCTACAAAACGGCTTTATCCGCGATACGCAGTAAGTGTTTACCTAGCCTCGTATACAAGCGATTCTAATGAAACCCCGCTATCAGGGGCCAAGGAAAACCACCAAACCACGCCATCAAATCCTGAAGGTCTCGAAAAAGCACTAGTGCAGCAGCTGCAAACCGGGCTCGCAGCAGCAGATTCCAAGCAGTCTGAGGGTCTTATTGGTCCGCCCATTTAGTGACGGTTTCAAGTTGGACACTAACAAACATGACGACTGCAGCGCAATTGGGCGATTCGGATATTTGGCAAGCAATATTTGACCTGATCAAGAACGTATCGGAAACCATGCTCTCGACGCTTCCTAATTTCTGGAGGATCTCGAAGGACTTTCTTGACGGAAAGTTCAGAAGGGTTCGTCTCTACCCCTTTACATGCGATATGCTTCTCACTGACAATGTCGCATGTAGACGGCGGGTTCAACGGGATCCCGGCGCAGCCCCACGCAATGCACAACGATGGCTTTGGATGTTGTCAAGCTCTACATCACACTCCTCTCTGAATTCTTCAAGTTATCGGACATTACAGTGATGGCAAATCAAGGCCCTAATGCTACTTTGCCACCTCTCGTGCCCGCAGACTCCAATTCGTTCTTGACCGCTCATTTCTTGGTGAAGATTCTGGGAGAGATCCAAGATAGCGTTAATGAGCTTAACGGCATGGATATATCCGGCGATGCTGCCAGTGGACTCAGGAGTCTCATGGAAAGCACACGATGGAGATTCGAGGATATCCTTACTCATGTATGGCTGAGGGGTGAGGCCATTTGGATATCCATTTCGCAGTTTACTAACAAAGGTGTAGATGCGCGCATTCTCCACCGCCTAGAGTCATGGATGGCGAACCCTTCGGATCCTGCGACTACTATGTATCTAGATCAGATACAGGCATTCCAAAGACATCTCACTACAGCAGCGTTCAAGATAGCTGGTGGCGTAGACCTATCGTCCAACTCTGTTGCGCCGAAGACGACAAAACAAAACACCATTGCAACCGTCTTTGTGTCGAAGATCACGAGATCTTTCTTAGATGCCCTGTATGCTTTCCTGGATGGCATGGTGCATTTAGCCTCAGACGATTCATCTCTGCTCGCGAGTGGGAGATCTGATGCTGCCACCATCACTGGGACAAATCCTTTGGAATTGCTGGATTTGAATGACGCTGTGGGATCTCAAACTTTGTTTCGCTGATCACTGTTCTGATCTTTGATTCAGAACACTCGCCTGCTGCTTGTCATCTCGAATTTCAATAATCTGTCCTCGCAACTCATTCCCAGCATGATTACCCAATTGGAAACCGCGTTTTCAGTGAGCATAGACGAGGACCGACGGGTATGTATCTTGTTCTTTTCATTTCATCCATCAGTTTCTTATCTCAACCAGACTCTAATGACCGTTGTGCGGGAATTGGACAAAAACTTGTTTGATGGCTATATCAACCCGAAGGCGGCTGTGGTGAAGGAAATTGCTCGCAGTGGTATACTGGATCCGAACATGGATTGGTATGACACCCCCCAGCCTACAGGTATGCATTTCGCCGTCTAAGCATGCAATACAATATTCAATCGCTTCTAGAAATCCGCCCTTATATGTTTGAAATCTTGATGTACCTCGTCAGCACTCACGCACAAGTCAGCAGAGTGGCTGAGCAGCTCTTGGACCGTACTCTCAATGCGCTGGTGGAAGATCTGGCCGAAGAAGCCCTTCTCTGTTTCCGTCAAGTAAAGCGATTTGGGATGGGCGGCATGCTGCGCGTGAGTGATTCTCAGGCTATCGCGTAATGGTGGCCCTTACCTAGGCTGACATCTTCTGATTTAGGCAACCCTCGAAATCGAATTCATGCATCAGACACTGTCTCGCTATGTGACCACTTCCGCCGCTAAGACGCTTTCCGACTTGTATAACAAGATCTCGCAGGCATACGCACGCAGAGCAGGCGATGAGAATCTGCAGAGCAATCTTGACGGCGTCAAGAAAACACTAGCAGAAACGAGACGAGCGACTGGGATTGAGTTCCTCTGCTTCAGGCAAACGAAACCGGCTGCTTCCTCGAGTACGAGCACGCGCAGTGTTCGCAGACCGAAAGAGAGCAAGTAGTCTAGAGCTATCTGTATATAAATCATAACCGCGGAGTATAATAGTATGTATAATGAGTGTAATAACATCTGGGAACCCATTCGCTCAGGCTAACAGGTCTACCATTATGGTTATAATCCCCAGTACTGATGAAGGGTGTGTCAGAGAAGAAGCAACATATAATTGCAGCCACAAGACTCACATATTTCCATGCCGATCAGTATGATGACGATTTGCTCCAGTCGCTCGTTGTGCCTGCTAGAGACGGTCTCCTTGAGTAGTTGGAGCATATCTTGGAGAACTTCAACTCTAGTATTAAGCAAATTGATGCGCTGAGGTATCTCCAGGTAGCTTCGGCAGGCGTCGTATAATGGTTGTAAATCTGGATAGCTCTATGGAGCAGAATAGACCGTTAGCGGCCATGTAATTTTGAGAAAACTTGGATACTTGCCCAAAACACCTCCTGAAGAAAAGATTATCAGTAAAATGCTGGTAGAGAAATATATTGCCATACCGGCGAGTCGAGAACAGATCCAACAGAGTTGATGTTAGTTCGTAACAAGAATAGCTCCCCAATTTGACGCATGATTTCTGGGCGAAGTTCAATATCTGGCTATTCTCACAGAAATCATATGCACCTTTGTGTGGCATCCCAATTTTTCCCGTCTCTGCGATTATTTCGGGAATATCTTTCGTCTCCTCTATAGTTGATGAAATAAGCTCTTCAAACTAGGTTCGCGGTCAGATGGCGGAACGGAGAAGTGGAGAGCCTGATATTACCAATGAAATCTTGACAGACTGCGAGAGAGCATGCGAAAGGGAAAGCTTCGTCCTATGAAGTATTCAATCAGTTAGCCGCCTGCGGATCGCAGATGACATACATGTAGCTAGACCCATGGCGAAGTGTGATCACATCGTTGTATATCCGGCTGTAGTTGGCGTAGTAGTAGTTCAAGTCCTCCATTTCTACGGCATCCGGAGCTGATTCATTCCAGTCAATACCGACAGTTCATACAGCATTTAAATATGCGTACCTAATTTATCAACCTCAAACCGTTTTCTGTCACACACTGTCATTGGGTAAAGCACATTGAACTCGGCGAGATGAGGACTCACATTGACGACAAAAAGCGCTTTTCCTGCGCCTCCGTCATGCCCCAAATGACTACAGTCCCATAATCGAACAAGAATATCTCAGCTTCAGGGGAACCAGCATCGAATTTGCTCTTCTTCTTTATACGATGCCCAGTGTCTTCCTCTTCCACCTCCAGCTCAGGTATGCCCACCAGGTCTCCAGTGGGTACGTGCGTTTGTGTCTTTGATCGACGGTTGCTATCGTCTGTATGGGGTTCGTCATAGTAATAGGGCGTGTAGATTGCCTCGTCGATCAGTCGCGGATTTGTATGGTATGAAGTTCTCCGCGCGTTGAAAAATTTCATTAGTTCAGGCAGGCGGTATGATCTGCATTCGGCTCAGTCACAGCTATTTTGTGGGGCCAAAGTCGAAACTCACGTAGCAGTGGCATATGCAGTGACTCTGGGTAGCGATTTAGCCTTCTTTTTTGTGAGTCTTAATGCGTCACGTTTCGCTGTCCCATCGGGTATCATAGATATTTGGTTGTACACCTTCAGGTACATTCCGTCAGGATGTCTCAGAATCCGGTAGTAGGCCAGATAAAGATATGCACCTCGACATCATCGGGATCCCCCTCATCGTCATCGTCTATATCGCCGTCGTCACTGTCACCGGTAGTGCCTACATTGTCGTCCTGGTCTTTCGGGGGGCCCTGCAAGCCGACGGCTTTCGACGTTGCTGGCTCTGGCTGCTCCGGAAGGACTTTGAGCTTGCCGGCAACTTTTGTAGACCTATTCGCTCCCCTGGGCTTAGGCTCTGTGCCCAGCGGTGTAAGCTGATCTGGAGCCATATCGAAGGCGTGTACAGATGGGTGACTGGAGTGAAAGAACACTCCGCCGGCGCCTGTCGCGAACTATTGGGAACGTAAACCTCGGTCGACGCACGTGCGCATGACATGACAGGCTCGGGCAGTTTCGATTTCAATTTCCCGCTTCGTTGTTTTTCACCTCAATGTTAACAACGATCGATGATCTTGATCGATTGTCAGTTAATTACTTGGAAAAGTACGCATCTATGCTCCCCATCTTTGCCGTCTTCGATGAGCCACCACCGACAGCATCTGAATCTCCTGCCTTTCTCTTCCGCGTCCCCTCGCCTTGGAGCCCCAGGTCGATAGTCTGAGCTTTATTGTCCAATGCATCTAGCTGCGCCTTGTAGCTATCCTTTAGCAGCTTACTGGCAGATCCATCAACCACAGACTTGTGGGAACCAAATAGGCCCTGCTTGTAGGCAACCTTGAGGCGCAGAATGCATCTCTCCTTCTCCAGCTTTTCATCTAGCATTGGTCTGGGGTAGTCGATCCCGATAACGCATCCCGCTTCTTTCTGAATTTGCAGAGGTGCGAGATGGGGGGCATATATATACTGACAATCATTGAATCAGGCTTTGGTCGCGAAAAGCGATGTTGAGATTACCTTGTCAGGAAACTTTGCTAGCTCTGGGCAGAATTTGCGCACGAGTAACCCTGTCTTGTCGTATTTCGTTGGGAAAGAAACCGTTCCGTATACTCGATCTATGAGAAATTCAGGTGCCATCAAGAACAAACATGAATAGGGGCCTACAGTATTGTGCAAAGAAAGCGGAGCAAGAGAGCCCTGCTCAAGGTCAGCTAATTTCACGGAAGCAAAGCAATTACTTACACATCCAGTTGCCAGGATTAGCGCATGGGTCCCAATCGATAAGCCATTCTGGAGGGAAATCGTCAATGGGCCAGCAACAATGGGCCAATTATATCATCCTTACCATCAAAAACCTCTGCGCCCCGTTCCCAAGAAATATAGCATTGGCCTCTTGTCAAAAAGCACTGAACGCGCCATCAGGAGATGCACGAGCGCTTCCGCGATAGTACACTCACTGCGACAGAATGTCTGGCCAGGTGGTGTATCCAACCTTCGAGGCGCAGTTGACGCATGATTGCGTCTATCCATGGAAAGCCCGTCCGTCCGAACTTCCACGCCTCAAACCTTTCTTCGGATAAATCATCCCCTCGGGGTCGCGGCAGCACCCGCCTCCCGTCCTTGTCGTACACGTTCTAGGGGTGCAAAATGTCAACAGTCGGTTATGATGCGAGCCATGACATAGCTAAATGCTGCGCACTGGTAGGTTCCAGTCTATGTATCTTTAGATTCATTAGCTCAGCATGCCCCTCACAGAATTATGAAGGATTACCGGCATATCGAGTTGCCACGGACCTGCGCAAAGGACAGCCCTTGTGCGCACTCTGCAGCGTAATACATCTCTCTAAATAAGAGCTGGCCTTCGAGATTCTCTGGAGCTGGAGATTGATCAGCATCTGCTCTGTGGCCTCCACGGCAACCGAAGGTCATCAACATACGATGGGTCTCCTTCGCAGTACTGTCGCCCCCTTTCCCTGACTGCTTCCATGCTGTGATGGTGTCACGCACACGCCACAGGAATTCGCGGGAGCCCAGACAGCCAAATTTCAAATATGGGGACTAATCTCGATAGACGCTGAGACACCGATATCTGATCGTAAGGCATGAGATTAGACGCACCAGAAGGGTTGTTTCCGGAGGATCGAATGCTGCTGGAGACGTCTTCGGTTTTGCAAATGTTGCGACGCGCTCGCGATCCGCGCAGTACGCCGTCAGCCTGCGGAGGGCTTCTGTCTCGCCTCCTTTGATGGACGTCGACGCTTCGGGAAGGCCGAGTTCTTCCATAGTCGGTGTTGCAAAGTCACCATTAGGGCCAGCGATGGTGTCTAAATACGAGTGGTCAATGTGGCGCAACGTAATACAGGGGAATACTCACTATAAACTGTGATGTGTGATACTCTGGTCTCTATATTCAAGTCTACCGGGCGATCCTCGAAGTAGGAGAACTCCGGCAGCGAGATATTCCCGGGCGGTGGGATCACGTTTGGTGCGGGGCTTGGTCGCACTGGCTCAGGCAGCTTTTGGGCTGCCTTTCGTCGGGGGTCTTAGTGCAAAGTTGCATGTGACGCTCAAGTGGAGAATCGATTACGACTCACCGAGTGCCATGCAGCCGCTGACATCGTCGCTTTACCACCGTGGGCCTTCACAACGGCCTCCGGATCATACAATGTGTGTCCCAGTACCTCGAGCACCTCTATTTTGGCTTCGGTAGCGAGATCTTTGATCTGCTTGTCACGGATGGCAGAATAGCCTGCGGTGTCCTTTTCAAATACCAAGTGTGTGATTTTCCATGCCTTCCATAGGGTGGGCAGCATGACTTGTGGTGCGCCACGCAGCACAAGAAGTTTGGATTTACTATTGCACGCGGACAGTGAAGCGGACAAATCTCGCATACTGTCAAGCAGGAAGCTGAAGCTGTCGTAGTGTCAAGCTAAGGTCAGCAAATGCATGCGGCTGGGTGATTGGGCCAAGCGGAGTACCGATTAACTCCAACCCTGTGCTCGTAGACATATTCCGGATCCCAGGTCCACACCTGTTTGAACCCATAACCGTTAGTCTTCCTGAACAGTGTCAGATCAAATGGGGTTTCAAACTGACAGGATACAATACTTCGGGACGGAGTTTGAGGACCGCTTGTAAAGCCGGATTGTCGTGCAGTCGCAAGTCTGTTCTGAACCACAACAGAGCACGAATCCCTTGGGGAGATGAGGTATTTATGCAGGCACTGATATCGATGTCCATAGCTTGATTGAGCTCGAGGTCGTAGTCAAGAACAACACGCAGATTTACACGAATTCCTGAGTCTTGGCTCGAAGTCAACAGGCTCGATGTCACGCCAAGATCGCATATCACGTGCCGAATGGTTCGTGGCTGATCTTCGTGCCCCTCTCAGTGCCATATAACGATCGTAGGGCGGCGCAGATTCTAAAGCTTTGCATAATTATGACTTAGTCACTTGTATGAAGATCAGGGCAGCCTGTGATTCTCCGAGCTTTCTCCTATCATCTTTGTTGCGATCCTTGGGCGGACAGCGAGCGACTCGACGTGCCCTATCCGAGTCGCAGGCTATTTTCACTCCGAAGCTGTTGCGCTGGTGAGAGACAATATCATCATAGATATGGGGAAAGTCGGTGCATGGGCACGAAAGGAAGCTATAACGGACTGTATAATGATACTTGGGGGGCAAAGCAAGACAGACGACGAGGGTAGGTACGGAGAATTCAGAACTCGAGCAGCGAGAGCAAAGTAGTAGTCACAATAAAGATAAAGGGCAGGGAATTCGGTAGATAGTTGGCGGGGGCCGCGAAGATGCGTCCAACTAAGTATTATCCAAGAAAGGTGTGATTGTGGGCGATTATGTAGTCCGTGTGAAGTAAATCCTATGATAGTCATATGAGGGTAGCCATCAAGCAGGGCCGTGCAGATCACGGCCTCATCCAGGAGGTGAATAACTTAAGCGATGTCGACTAGCGAATACCCGCTGCTGCATGGCGTGGAACAAATTGATCATGTCCAATAACGGGAAAATAAGACAGCCCATGTGTAGCGAGAGAAGCGCCTGCTGGCGATCCGGGCTGGCTATTGAATCGTCGGAGGAGTTGCTCATCTGCGGGGTCTCTGCGAGATAGCGTGACGTTTTGCAAGTACTCCAAAGGGACAAGCTTTTTGCTTCGGACCAAAGACGGACTGGGTGTGCGAGAGGTCAAGGTCTGGCCAGAAGATGATTTACAAGATGGTGATGGTGAATTGGACACAGTGCCATCTCGATGATGCCCTCGCGAAGGTGGCGGGCTACCAAAAGATTTACGTTCTCGTGCATCACCGGCAGTCCTGCTGCCAGATGCGCGTGGATTTGTTGGTGCAGGGCCTGCATTATACCCTTGCGCGCGGTCTGGCAGTGTTCACATTAGCGCAGTCTTGGCAGCGTGTCGATGGGACTCACGGGCAACCTCGCTCGAGGATGGCTCATGAATCTCATAGCTGCTTGAACGGCTCTTGGGTGCCGCTGAAATATTTTCGAAGCCTGGTATCCGGGTCGCATCCGTATCCCCACGGCTGCGGGGTTTTGCCGTTCGTCCGCTTCTGAAGAGGCCATCAGGTACGAGTGCGTCGCCAATGCCTCGAATTTTGTCTACAGTTTTCAAAAGGTTCAGCTTCTCTTGACTAAAATAGGCCGCTGTGGGGACCATGAGCATAGGGCCTTGTAAAAATAGGAAACATGCTCACTGATGTGCCATTTTCTGGATACCCCGCGAGCTTGATCTGCGGGAAGGGATACATATACACTATAGGTCTGCTTGATGAGGCGTTCTGTGTCGCTCATGGCGCGGGACCTCGGTGACGGATACATGCTATGTGGCGGTGGCGCTGTCAGTATTTTGTGGAGCATAGAATCGGAAGACGATAAACGTCGTTTTCAAGGCAAGTTCACAAACCTCATCATCTGCGCCCATGGTGTGGACGGATTGGTTGGATCCTCGTTGATCTCAACTTCCTTCTGGTGATAAAAGAGAAATTCCTGACAGACGAGATCAGTTAAGAAAAACTGGGTAAACACGTCTCCTGCACGGTAAGACTTACGTCGCGAACTCTAGAAGGACTCCAGCCCATGCCATCTGTCCTGCATAGGATACATTTGATGAGCGCCGCGGAAATGCAAGTGTCCGCCACAGTAATGTTGGCACTCACCATCTCTCCATTCCTAAACCCGCTGTTCCCGCGGAGTCACTGTTTGAGCTCCGTTCCTCCCAGACGTAGACGTTGCCTGGGACGATGGCACGTCGTTCTTCTGCATCCAGTCGGCGAGTGATGAGAGGCAAGACGTTTCGCGCAACGCCGAGAAATATCTGGTGGGCATCCCGCGTGGAGCGAATGCGGACGTTTTGAATTGTAGGTTGTTGCATTGTAGCGAACAACACTACGGAAGAAGGGCAGCTGTGGGGAGGTTGGGAAAGGGCTGTCCAGGAGCTGGTACAGGTTAAATATGACGGCGACTTCGCCGGAATGGATCAGGGACCGCAAGATTATATTTTGAGTTGAAATTGAGTTGACACGCAAAACCACGACATACAGCCCAAAGGGGCCTCTGGCATAGGCCGTAACTCGACGGGAAAATGGCGAAAAAAGGGCGAGATCATGCCTTGCCGGGTGATCGGTTGCTTGCCTGATACTTGATGATACCGTGGGACAGGCCATAATCTTGAGGAAAGGCGGGATTGAACAAAGTCTATCGGAATCTGAACCGAGGCCGGATTCAGCCGGCGGCAGTTGTGCACCATGTGCTACATCTGGATGATTTCAGTGACTCCTCTTCTACGTATATCATCTGTTGGCATCTCTACACTGACAGCTTTTGAGTTTCCCTCGAGGAGGTTGCCTGATGTTGCCGCCGGTCAATGCAGGGTATATACAATCTCCGATCTAAGCCAGACTCTCTCAGCTTGCTCGGTTTTCTCCATACTCTTTCCCGGTGTGCCGTGCTATTTATGCTGTAATATCTTGCGACTTGTCAAAAGTCGGTGGCGTCCAGGGATAGAACAAGTAACCCTGAATATCTGCATCTATGCACACCACCGACGATCGCATGCACGATGAGCTCGGCCACCCACATCATCACAAACCTATAGCTGCCTTTTCTCCGTGAACATCTTCCAGAATACGGCATTATCACAGCGCTGGCAGACGCATGATTGTATCGATGCTCTAGCATCATTCTCGAAACCGAGCTGGCAAGGACTGCATTGCGAATAATGACGTGGCCTACCAAGTCTTGCTGGGCATATGCACATATGGCGGTCTTCCTGCCACTATAGCAGCTATGCTCTCGATCATGAACTTTTACGCAGATTGTCTTCCCACAGCTGTACAAAGACTTGAATACAACTGCACTTGGACCGCTTAAAGAGAGCATCATGATGTGATGTTATTTACATGCGAGGTACACGAGCCTACTGTTGGGATATTAGCATTATTGACTCCCATGCTGCAGTGCCACTCTCTCAAATGAATGATGGTCGGCCATGGTCGAGCCCTAAGTCTAGGTTCTTCCACAGTATATCCGCGCAGTCCTACACAACAAGGTTCAACGTCGATCCACCGTTCCGAGTCGGCAATAGAAGGCAGCTTCTGGCCATGGCCAGGGACTGCCCGCGTTTGATCTTAAACCTTTACCGGATGCACTGTACTTATCGACGTACTCTACACATCGCCTGGCCCTACGATGTTCTCGGCACCGATGTTCCACGGGCCGTCTAGGGTGAGCAGATGTTAGTCGCGTATACTAATTTCCCGGTCCAGATGAGAAACGGCAGTTCACACAAGGTCATAAACCGAACACCATTCAGTTTACACTATCGCAATTATCCTCTTTCTGGCGCACTATGAACCGTCCGATTCAGATCTATCAAGGGCACCTTGATACAACAGAAGAACACTTGCTTCTGCATCTTACGGCAATCACCCAGGACGGAGCGGCAGGAGCCATTTGAGCGGCCAGAAAGTGGAAGGTGTATATACGGTCAGATAATCTCGAAACTAGACCGATGGAATACCCCGAGAAGCAGCCGGCCGTCATTATGCACCTCGAAGACCAGAACAAGCTTTTCATCACAAGGCCGGAGCAAAAGTGTACTGGTGGCAATGAAGGCTAGCTCAAGGGAGGCAAAGTCGTGAGAGGGTATTTGAAAACCGCATGGAGGCGGAGAAGGGCGGAGAGCATGGTACGTACGCGTGTGCCTATGGACTCCTGTGTGACCAACGGTGTCTTACATCGAAGACCGCGGATGGTGTAAACAGTCTCAGTTCAACCCAAAAGGTAAATCGGTGCCGGCGAGCAGCTTTGTCAGGCCTTGTACTGCGGCCCTCGAATTTTACCGCCGACAATGGCTTTATCACAGGTAAGATTAAATGAGTCTGGACCGCTGAGCTGGATGGCATAGAATTCCCAAATATGGGGTTACTGTTACTACTCTTGGCGCGGATCGCGCCTGCAGACCTCCGGCAAATGATGTCCTCCCGATATCCTAAACATATTATTAGACTAAATGATCTGTAGAAGCTGTTTTAGAAGTATGTGCCATAGAATTGGATATGGTAGATTCACCTTCCAACGGTAGCACAACGGGCCGGTGATCTGGCACATCGGCAAAATGCGGTCGACCTCGAAACAAGTAATTGATTCGCAGCGATTTTGCAAATGAAGGGGCTGGATCGTAGAAGCCTTGAATACCAGACTAATATCATGCTAGTGTCAGAGGTACAATTGATGTGGAGCAGGTAAGGGTCCTACCTTTGTTCGATGACCAGCAATGTACAGCTGGCTGTTTGTCACGAGGCTTTGGACTGCGGTCGTGACATCTAGCACAAGACCCTGGGCCTCGTCTTCTGGATCAGAAGGGCCATAGAATGCGTCAACTATCACCAGGCCTGCATGATAATTGATTAGTGTGGAGCGCAGGTATAGGCTGCGACATCAGTACAACTCACCCGTTTTACAGCGCTCTGCATCCATGTGCTTCCGTGCAGTGTCCTTTAGCATATATATTGTCTCTTCCCACTGTCTCTTTGTAGCGGCGCGATCTTCATCAGCAGCCAATCGGGCCTTCTGGAGAATTCTGCCAATGTCCGAGATACATCAGTGTTTATTTGTCACTGAGATCAACGACAACACGCACGCCGCTCTTTCCGCCCGCCGGCGAGGCTTGAGAATGAAGTGATAGCCGAGGACAAATGCTGCAGATGGGAGAACCGCTGTGCACAAACCGAGAGCAGCATCGTATTCCTGAGACAACACGATAGGAAGATATAGCTGCTGCTCCAAATAGGTGAGCCTGTGTAGAACGATGTTAAAAAATTAAACAATAAACAAACAAACAAACAAACTCTAGATTCAGCATGACGCCCTGCTTGTTCAGCCCAACACCCGCTGCGACCGAGCTCGTCTCACCCTCCCACTCGCCACGAAGCACCATTGCCAGGCCCCCAAGCCCATATTCGAGGCTCAGGCGCGCCTGAAGTGCAAGCTCGGTGAATGTGTACACAACGTTTGCGCCTAAATTGGAGCTGAGCCCCGCCAGTGTGACACCCCAGGAAAAATAGCGTGTGCCCACAGCCAGGCCCGACACGGAGCCCGCCCCATGGGACGGGTCCCCTTTGGACTTCGAGGCCTTTCGTTTGCCGGTGAGATCGAACCCGATGGGTGTGGTGATGTTGAGCGAGACGCGCGGGTTGCGCCCTATCCGCGCGGTGAGGCGCCCGTCCGTAAGGCTGTGTCGAGAGAGCCGGCGAGTGAGGTTGAATGTGATAGGCGGGCGGACCACGAAGAAAAAAGCCGGGATTATCTCCGTGTCGATACCGAGTGTTGTGAAGTCGTCCGGCCGATATAGCGATTTCAGGATTATAAAACGGGGGTACATGAGCGAGACAGCGCCCTAAAAGGGCGATCAGAGATGTGTAAATCCACATGATTTCATGCTGCATACCTCGAACTCCAGTTTTGGTGAAGCACGATGGGTAAAGTGACCTAGGATATTCCCAGTACCTATCAACCCCATACTACTAGGCACCTCCCGGGTTATCCTAGTCGAAATGCCAATAGTAGTCTTATCGGTAACATCTTTCTGATGATGCGCCTGCGTATTAGAGTAATAAATATAATGGAGTGACATAGCTGACCTTAACCCGATGGGTCTCAACGATATTCATAACCGAAACTCGATTCAGACGACCAGCGAGACTGACGTCCGAAGGGCTTCTCAAAAGTGACGAAGCATTAATCCCGCATACCAAAGAGCCCTTCGAGCGGATGAGGCCCTCGAGCTTGCGCTGCGTGGATGTTCGCTTTGTGCGTTTCAAGACCTCTACAATCTTTTGGCCGTCAGCATTTCGCCTTCATTTGCAGTCGCGAACTCGTCGCGACTCGGAATATCTACCTCTTCGTTAGATTTTGACCGAAGTTCAGCAGGCCAACTGATCTTGAGGCCATCTTCCCCTGTCGAACGTGTCAAGACGCGGACTTTTCATGGGACGAGGTGCTTTACCTAGAATGTCATAGACAACCCTGTGGAAGATTGAGAGTGGTGGCAATTGCAAAGGGATATCGATCTCACCGCAAGAATGGATCGGACAGAACTACAAGAACCGTGTTGAGATTGCATCGCTGTGTCATGGAAGATACACGGAGTTTGAGTACACACCTTCGTATGCCTTCTGGATTGCCAGAAAGTTGTGGGAAGCGGTACCGCGTTTTGTCTCGTCAAGTTGTTTGTCAGGATGGAATATCACCGAAAGTGCCCTGTGCCGCTCCCTGATGTCGTTTTGCGTTGCAGTCTTGGGCACATTGAGTACCGAACTGACAGTGAGAACGGCGAAGTGAGCCCAGAGGAAACACCTGCAGAGCATTAGGACGCACTATAGATAGTCAACCCGATCATTGGTGCTTGCACTTTCAGATAGACTCATTCACTTCGTTTGATTTTTGAGTGGTTTCTAAGCACGTAGAATAGAAAAGCAAGCGGGTGTGTAGCAGCGTGGTCACGGTCACAGGAAAACCAGCAGCACGCGTCACAACCGTGGCGGCGCCGAGCGGTGGCTGTGATGGATTTTGATCCGTCATCGCAGTCCGACCCGAGTCTCTCTTTCTCCTCTTGATGAGCGAGGAAACAGCGAAGAAACAGCTAGGAAACAGCGCGTGCTTCTTCAAGGGGCTTTGTGTAGATCTCGTGCACTCATTTGGCATTGAGCATGTTGATTCCGGGTCCTCAACACATCACCTCCGCCGATCTGCAGAATGAAGCGGCGCCGCCGGCGCTCCTGAGGGATGTTTTACACGAACATCACAGCCTTTCGCATACTCTCCGTCGCCAACTGTCAGTGTATCCTGGGTGGCTCGCTTACACCCAGACCATCAGTCACAAGGTTACTGTCCCCACTTCGGCGTAGAAGGACGGGGCCAAGTGCGTCACCCCCAATTTGCCTTTTTCTGTTCGGAATCGCCCCCAGCGCTACTAGCAACAGGACACGGGTGCAGAGCAAAAAATGGCGGTGCTGCGTGAGATCTCCTCAACAATGTGGGCTATGGCATCTCCTCGGATAGAGATTAAAGACCAAGATTCGGAGGGGTCTCAAACATCTGGGTTCACTGGGAT